>BQNB010099874.1:0-20043 GCA_026074375.1 Tanacetum coccineum | reverse complement strand
AAAAAGAGGACTAAGTCCGAAAAGACACCAAACGTACCCCTCAAAATAGAATCACTTGAACCTCATGTCAAACAACCGTTCACCGAGGAAGTTTTCGCTGTAAAATCAAAAATCAAAATATTGATAGAGAAATTCGAGACTCAACCCGATTCCCCATCCATAACCGTCATTGATCCTGATGACCAACCGACGTGGTCAAGCACTAGGACCGTTGCTCCGACACCTAGTTCCGCTATAATCCAACTCCTTATTTCCGATAACTTCTGTATCAAGGGTACCCGCATGCAAATGATTCGGGATAATCAATTTGATGGGCGAATCCGGTTCGATCCTCACCGACACGGTGCAGATTTTCTTGAGATTAGTAACCTATTCCAATATGGTGAAAATCAAGAGGAAGCGGTTATGTTGAGGAAATTTCCTTTCTCGTTATCCGAAGAAGCTAAGACTTGGTTAAATGAACTTAATGAAGGAACTATTACTTCGTGGAACGAATTAAGAGAAGCTTTTATAAGCCGATGCTTTTCTCCCGCAAAGTTTAGACGTCTCCTAAACGAAATTCATAGCTTTTACCAACTCGATAACGAAACTCTCGTTGATGCTTGGCTTCGTTTAAAGGAAACGCTTCACACTTGTTACGGACATGGTCTAACCAAAGGCATGATAATTCAAATATTCTATCATGGTTTAGACGATCCAACTCAAGGAATTATCGACACCGGAAGAATCTTCCTCTACAATACTCCGAATGAAGCTTTCAAAATCCTCGAGGACAAGGTCCTTCTCAAGCTTGATTTCTCAAAGGATTCCCAAAACAATCCCAAACCAAAAACCGTTGTTTCCTCCGGTGGAAGAAACATCATTCCTGATCATGAATTATTGACGGATAAATTCGAAGCTCTCGCTACAAAAATCGATTCCGAATTCCTGAAAATAAGGGAAGAGCTAAAAGAGACGCGAGACAATCATAGAGACAACCACGCTTCATAAATCTACATGAAGGATGACACGCTGATGTGTGAACCTCATGAAGCCAGTTACGTCCAAGGATATCACGGAGGGTATCACGACTGAAATTCCAAAAATTTGTACCCAAACCATAACCTAAACCGTAACTATCATCGATATCAGCCACGGAATAGAATGCCTCATCCATCATGAAATTTTGAATTACCCAAAACCTCAATGGAGGAGATGATGAGAGAGTGGATGGCTAGGCAAATGGAAGCTAAGGAGAGTATGAAGGACCGGGTGGTTGAATTAGAGCAAAAAATAAATCAAGGATTAAAGAACCGCCAAGCAATTATCGAGAACTTAGAGAGGCAATTTGAGTTTCTAGACAAGAAAATCTTGCGTTCTGAATCCCTTCCTCATACCAGAAATGCTAAACCGAGACATAAATTTGTCTACAAAACACCCTCAATCCGAAACGAGAATGACAAGGGTGATGTTAAATTTATCGAGAAGGATGAGACTCAACCTATTCCAATCATGCCAAACCCGAACCCAATCATGTCTAACTCACCAACCGTGTCGCCATTTCTTAAGGATTGCACCGTGCATATCCCGTACACTCAAGGTTTAACGAAAGAGAATGTGTTTGAACACGATGAAATGTCAAATCATGTTGGTGACGAGGAGTTAAACTTAATTGATGGTGTTGGAATTGGAAAGATGAAAAAGGAAATAAAGAAGGAAATTGAGAGGAATGACATAGGATTGACAAAGGAACCTAACAAAGAATGGAAGTGGAATGAAAAAGCGGTTCCTCACAACGAAAACGTTTATCATTATCAATGGCACCCGAATGAAATTTCCCACTTGAAACGTATCATCAAAGAATCCTAAATCCAGGGGAAGAGTCTAGCTAATGACTCAGAAATAAATTAAGCGCTTCTCGGGAGGCAACCCGAGTCTCTTTTTAAATGTTTGTTTGTTTATTTTCTATTTTGAATAAATATGTACACCCTTTAAGAAAATGCTTTTCAACTTGAAAAATGTTAAGTGTGGGGGTGTTACATGCACGTAGTATTAAATATATATTATTGTGTGCATCTTGTTTGTTTGTTTTGTTTTGTTTGAATAAATTGCAGCAGGTAATGGTGAAGGAGGATGCTTGGAGGAAAAATCGATTGATCTCACAATCTTATGCTAGCTTTTGCGTAGCATTTATCATATGGAGTTCGATCGCGATTACTTTGCTCAAGAAGTTTCGTTTCTCTTGAACTATTATTTATTTTCCCTATTTTTACATACTTTGAAGTTTAATACAAAACTTAAGCGTGGGAAGAGGTAAATAGGAGAAACGTGACCGGTTTTAACGCTTCCAATTTTTGGGCCAATTAGATTTTTTTTTGTAAACTTGTTTGCCCTTGTGATCTAGTTGTTTTCACTCTTTTACGTTAATATATTAGAATAACTGGATCAATCTACTAGTGAAAATACGGTAAACTTTGGAAAATTCGAGATGTGTCCCGGTTAATATTGCAAATCCATTCTAGGATCGATGACATTTGCTAGCGCATATTATAGCCCTTTCCACTAAATTGTGAGGATTTGAGCCTATTTCATATATAGCATACATCTTTTATACTCGAACTTTTTGCTATGAGTGTGCCGGTGATTTTATTTATTCTAGAACGTGTGCTTGTAAATCATTACCAGACCGCAGTGAGATCACATTCGTGTGATATAAGTGTATATGCGTGACAAAGAGGCAACCTTAGGAATTTAACCTAAATAGCCTTTTTTATTTTCATCTTTATTTTAGCTAGTTACACTGATTAGCTAACCTTCCATATTAACCATTTTGTTAGCACACACTTTTAGTGCTAGATACCCTTAGAACACCCTTCGAGCCAATCTTTTCGTTTTGTTACATCCACTAAAAAAATATTTTACACTTTAAACCTTAGCCTAACCCTTGTCAAAGTCTAAACGGTGGGTTGCTAGTTGCTTGGTATATTGGATAGTTTTTGATGATTAGTAGTTATGCCACACTTCGCCATTTGTGTGTGCCATTCTGACAAAGATGAAGATGCACAGCTTCATGTTTTGTATTTTTGTGGTGTATGTTAATGCGAAGTGTGGGAGAGCTGTGATGTATGAAAAAAACATGATGAAAAAAATAATTCATCAAAAAAAAGTGAAAAAATGATGATAATTATAGCCAATGTGCTATATTATTATGAATATGAAGGAAGATGAAGTATTTGAGATATCGATTAGTCAATGTGCTAAGGCGTGATATAATATATGTGGTGATCGATATGTGAAGGAGGAATAAATTGATAACTATAATCATTTCCGAGTTTGCGGATTGTTCAGTGACTAGCAACATTGGTTTTTAGACTTTTGACTTATATGTTCTCGTAATCCACCCACTAATAAAGAATCCCATGTCCTATCCATACCCTTTACTAACCCGAAGCTTAACGTTACAACCCAATAAAAGTCCTCTTTAGATGTGTACACTTGGTGCTTACGCCCCCATCGGATATGTTTTGTTTCTTGTACAAGCCTATGGTAATGAATTTGGTCACGACTGAGCTATGAGTGTGATTTCTCTTATATACTCCACCACTACCTAAATAAATGAGTGTTGAGTGAATTATAATTCATTCCTTTTTTGTGAGGTGCTTAGAAAAGTTAATCAAGCAAGAAAACCTTTGGGTATTGTCAAACATCTCGGTTTTTCACCAAAAGCTTAAAAACGTTGAATCCTTATCTGCGTAATTCGTATTGGGTGATTGGCATCGCATTTTTCTGTACGTTTGGTACCAATGTGGATTTATTTTTTTTTAAATTTGCTTGAAGCAAAGACTAAACCTTAAGTGTGGGGGTGTTTGCGCCTTTTGCGTTTATTTATAAAAAAACTAAAAATATTGTTGAATTTTTCAAAGATTTTAAAAAAAATTTCCCTTATTTTGTCATTTAGGTATATTCTTTTTTATTTCTTTCTAGATTTGATTGAGGGTAAGACAAAGTTTAAGTGTAGAGGAATTTGTAACGCTCAAAAAATTGAGTATGTTTTTAGGTGCGTTATCATGGTTTTTGTACATGTTATTTGGCTATTTATATATGTTTTTGTTACTTAGTTGTACCAAAGTGTGTTTCCAAGTCTATTTGTAGCCAAGTACAAGAAAAGCAAGAAAAAGAAGTAAAACGAAGATTTATGCAAGTACAAAGAATCCTTCATAAAGATCAAGTTCGAGAAGCTTTTCAAGAGCAAAAGAACCAATCACTCAAGCTTTCAAGGCCCAAGATAAAGCTTAAATGAAGTTATGTTCAAGTATAAAGACTCACAGTCGAATTCCACTAACCGAGAAGCTTAAACGAAGAAAAAATAAAAAGTGTGTGCTGAAATTTATGGCCAGCCGCAAGGTTGGATGAAAATTTCACCACGAGCTGCAAGGCTGGAAATCCAGCCGCACGGCTCGTCTCCGCTGACCTCTCCAAGTTAACTTTTTATGCATGTTATGATCCCTAATCACTTGGGAACGATCAAGAAGGCTCTAGAATCATTATCCCTGCATTTTTATGACACTTTGTGCCCAAGAAACTTGCTTGGTGGCCAAGGGTATTTCAAGTATAAATAGGAGTACCCATACTATTGTTTTTCATCATCAAATTATCATTCTCTCTTCTAAACATCATCCCAACTTCTCCTCCAACTTTGAGGACGAAATTCCACCATTATCTCTCTCCCAAAAGACCTCAAAACCTCTGCCGTTTCCAGAAGTAGTGCTCAAGAACATCAAAGAAAGTGTTAGGAACCATTTTTCGGTTAGTACGAAGCGTATTGTCGATTGGAGGCTTAAGGGTTGCTCTAAATCCTTCCATTACCTATTGTAATCGTACTTGGATAATTTACTTTTATATTTTCAGAATGTTTATGATTGATATGATTGTTGAACCTTTGTGTTTGGTTGAATTAATCATGGAGTAATTTTCTTTTACTTGTTTGGAATGATGCAAACATGGATATGGAGTGTTTGGTATTTTGCAATATTGATTTATGGTTTTTCTTATGAGTTTGATTGGATTGATATGTGTCTAATTAGTTTGTTGGTAAATCATAATCGGATCTATAGGTCAAAAGGATTTCTTGTTATAATTTGTTCCAAATATTAGTGCGCGTATATGTTTGGTATATCATGATTGATAACCATGAATAAATAAGTTAAATTGACTCATAAAGATTTAATCAAGAGTATAGGTTGAAAGGACTCTTATGAACAAATTAGTAAAATCATCTTTCTAACAAATGGCTTGTAATGAATCGGTTTCTAATAACGATCATATGTCAAAAGGGTTCGTTTATCTAAACCGTTTTATATGCAATTTCATGATACTACCCGTTGACTTGGAATTCTATGCTTTTGATTTGTTTGCTATTGCTTAAGTATCTACCCGATATTCCAACACTCTATTGATATGAATACTAGTTCCAAACAAGTGTTTTTAATCATTGATTGCAAGTTTGCTTATTTGATTCTTGTTATATGTTTTATGGTATTGTGGAATGTGACAACCATTATACCACCATCTTATTGCTTATTGATACATAGATTCTTCACAACCAAAAACACCCAAATCCTAGTGAACGACCTCGGCTTACCACACCAAGCTAGCTACATACGAAAGGGTCATACTTGCTCGTGTGTTCTTTGCTTATTTGGTAATTCTTGTTATAAATTTAAAACTTGTAGTCGCGAGACACATCAAGTTTTTGGCGCCGCTGCTGGACATTTGTTTGTGTTTTTATATGTTTTGAATCTTTGTATTTCATTTTATATCATTCGTGCTTAATTTGGTTTGCAAAAAAATCACCCAAAACTCATCAGACAGAGCCAGCCGCCCGGCTTGGCCCGCAGCCGGCCGACCCCTCTCTCATCCACCTAAAACCAATACCAGCCGCCTGGCTGGATAGCCCAGCCGGCCGACTCGACTCTTCTAATCAAAAAAAAGTTATTATTTGCGCTTTACCTCATATTCTAGTTCAAGACTTGTTTAATCTTGTTCCTAGTTGTGTTCTAACTTGATTAAACCCTTGTTTGTCGAGTAAGAACCAACTAAGCGCCTTTTCTTTTGATCCCAAATTAATCAAGCCCGAAAGACCGGAACCAAACACCACCCAACCGCCCCGTTGTAACCCCTTGTGCCAATTCCGTGTTTCTATCCGGTTCGGTTTGATCCCAAACCCCGTAGTTAGAACCCAAAGTCATTCAAGCCGCCCGGTTTGATTGAATAGGTACAATATTTCGTTTGTGGTGTAGTTCGAGTTTTTCTTTTTAATTATTTCTTATTTTGTTAGAATATAGTTTTTATAAAATCGTTTTTAGTAAAAACAAGTTAGTTAGTTAGTAAAAAAAAGAGTATTTTAATTAAGTCGTCTTCATTTACTTGTTTGTTCAAAACTTGTCAAAAAAAGTCTATTAGAAAAAGAACAAAAAAATTAGTTTAAGTCGTAACTAGTTTATTTTTCTAAACTTTCTCGTATAATATATAAATAATAAAAATAATACTAGTAGTATTTTTCATTTAGTAGTTAAGTTTATTTTTTTTATTTTTTTTACGTCATATTAAAAAAAGATTTTTGTTCTCATTTGTTTTAATTTAGTTTATCTCTTCATTTTTCTATGACTTTTTGCAAATCGCGTTCTTGGGGTAAACATCTCGTTAGTCCGTTTCGCGAACTTAAACGTAAAATCAAAAAGAGGACTAAGTCTGAAAAGACACCAAACGTACCCCTCGAAATCGAATCACTTGAACCTCATGTCAAACAACCGTTAGTCGAGTGATTTGAGTGATTTCATATTCCTATTTCGTGAGGTGTTTGGTTGTGTACTAGAAATTGAACGAATAAATTGCTTAAAGGAAAAATCCTTAACTACGATTGGGATACATTTTCATAAATTTTCTAAAGTCTACTTGAGGACAAGTAGGATTCAAGTGGGGGATATTTGATGACATCAAATTATGTCACTTTTATAGCATCATTTATCCCATGAAAATTACCCATTTTGTATAATTATCGCGAGAATTGGTACTTAATCGTTTATATTTGAGATTTGCAGTAATTATAGAGTACTTTGTGAAGATTATCTAAAAGGCATGCATTCTGGAGCTTAAACGAAGAAATCTGAAGAATATTGTTCTGACATTCTATATGTCGTATCCATCAAGGGAGATACGGCGTATCTGTGCCTGAACTTCACAAGAAACCACGAAGAATTGAAGAGTTAAACGCCGTATCCAGAAGGCTCTATACGCCGTATTCTATTTCGAGTAATTAAAGATTCTGTAAGATATTGAACGTGGTCCCTACTCCAAAAAAACCCCCCAATACGCCGTATTGACCTCGACCGATACGGCGTATCGAAGAAATTCCAGACACTATAAATAGAAGACCTAAAAATGAGTTTTAGGTGTGCTTGATCCTATTTACGATACCATTACCATAAAAGTCGATTTTCAGAAGACAGGAAGAGCAAAGAAGGTCTCGCAACGCGCTTAATTTCATACGAAACACCTTGTAATTCTCATACTCTTAATAATCATTTAATTTTTGGTATCATTCATTTAACTCGGTTAATTTACCTTAGTTTTTCATTATTATGCTTGTATACATTACAATGGTTAAGGGCTAATACCCTTGGGTATTAGCCATGATTATGATAATATAGCGTTTGGTTTGTTTATATTGATTGCTTAATTTATCGTTGATTGTTGATTATGTTTATCAATTCATACTTGTCTATGTGCTTAAATATGCGACCTATCATTCAACTAGGTCTAGTGATACCGACCAAGTTAGCTAGATACCGAGATGGCTCTCCATATTGCAATTTATATATCTAGAATCATAGGATCACAAATATTGACATATCTTTACCATTGGTTTAGTGAACAAGTTGGACTAGCAGGTGACTTGGGATCAACAAATAATGTTCTGATTCCCTCGGTAAAGACTCGGACAGTGGACTACTAGAATATAAAGAGCCGTTAAGCAGTAAGTGGGTAAAGTCCCGACGGGCTAGGGTTTAATAAGATCACCATTATTAATCACCTAAGATAGATTATAATCAGCAAATAAAATACTTTATGCAGATGCATTTCATTATGAAAGAATTCGACGTGTCTAGGTTTTAGGAAGAAGTACCGCCTAAATCTAGGAAAGATATAACCCTCGAAATAAGTCATTCATTGCACTAAATAAACAAACCAACGTTCTATTTAATTAATCATGGTTAATACAGTTTTCTTATGATTGGCTTGACCGATCTTCTATCTTCTAATTATCTGCTTGCATGTGTTATCGTGTTTTAAATAGATCTAAGTCACAAGCAAACCCCGTGCCAGTCTCTCAGACTGAAAAACCCCCTTTTACCGTTATAATTAGGTTTAGCATACGGTTAACATAGAATTAATTTAGATTAGAACTAACATAGATAAACTAAAATACTAATAGCACTAAGAATTAACGCTCTCACTCTTAGTAATTAACACCCTACTTACTAACGAAGCTACATATGATCGGGTACACTACCCGTTAGTGTTGTTTTTAGGTATAGTCGGCAAAATATAAATGTAAAACTTGATAAATAAAAATACCTACACTCAATGACACATCAATGAATGATCTGTTCGAGATATTTATCCTCTTTTGCTTTAGATTCCTTTTTCAAAACATCAATCGTTGTTGACAAAGTCTTATGACTTTCAACGGTTGGAGAAAGTTGCAGTTTTAACGAGTGAATTTGATTTTAAAATCAGCAACCTTTGCATTTCTATCAACAATAACCTCTCACAATTAACTATCAATATACTTTTCTCTATCATTTAAATCAAATTTCTGTCTTTCTTTAAAGATTTTGATTTGATCTTTATATCTTTCAAGCTCAGCAGTTAATGACTCATTTACAGTTTTATTCACCTTATCCACCTCATTACACTTAGCTACTTGATTAGACATTTTTTCAATCACAGACATTTTCAGTGCATCTTGTTGTGCAGAAGAAGAAGTATCTTGAACAACCGCATTTTCAGTTTCTTTTAGATATTGTTCATATGAAATAATATTACTTTTACTTGTTATGTCAATATCTGTATCATTATTAAAAATTGGTTGTTCAGAATACTGCATCTCTTGCACACTCTGATCAATCACTTGATTATCTAGATAAGTCTCATGAGTTGGTACCTCCGAGAGAACGTCTGAATCATAAGCAGAAAGCTTAGCCATAAGAACTGCACTAGCTGAGGGTGCTTCATCACAATCAGATTCAAAAGCATCAAGATCATTACTGTGAAAATAGCTGGAGTGGGAATTTCCTAAGATTCTTGGCCTGTAGTAACTGTGTCCCCATTATCTGCTAAAAATGCCATATGTTCCTCATCCAATGCAACCTCTGATTCTAAAGCCTCAGCAAGAAACATCTGCTCTTTAAACCATGCTGAATTTCTTAGCCTTTTAGGTTTGGTACACTGTCTTGCCATGTGGCCTTCTTCTTGACAGTTATAGCAACGAATAACCTTTGCCTGACCTGCTGTATTAGTTCCCCATTTTTGTTAACCCCTGTGCCTGTAGCATTAATCCTTGCACCACTGTCTGCATACCTCTAAGTCTGTCTCCCCTGGACTATCTGCATTGTAACTCTTCCATCTTGGATGGTTACCTGATTTCTTGGGTTAGACGAGGTTCGAAGCTGATTGTTGGTTGGTGGATAGCGAGAAGTAAATGTTGTGCTAATGAAAGCCATTGCCTTGTTGAGACTAGCAATGGGATCATCAGAAGGAAGAAATGATGGGACAACAAGTCCTTAATCTATTTGTGGAAATGATGCTTGTAGTGGTTGATGAATAGTAGGTGCTTGGTAGGATGGATGATAAACCACTGATGAATGGTTAGCAACCGGTGCCTGGTAAGATCGTTGTTGAACCATAGGTACATCATGTAATTGTGGTTAATTATGGTTGTATAGGAGGTGAGTACAATTTCTGAGCAATAGGTGAGATTTGTTGATGATACTGAGTTTGATTGGTGTAAGATGGAGAAGAGTTGTATGTGTTAGCTACCAAGGCAAGAGGATCCGGGTATCGTTGCCTTATTTGACGCACTTCATTAGCATGAGTTTCATGTTTTCTAAAATAACCATACAGATGATCAAAGTTGGTGTTGTGCAAGTCTTTAGCTAACTTCACATCCGTCACAAACTTGCTCCATTCTGGCCGAAGATGATTGACAAATTTTGTATTAACTTGGATTGGTTTCATTGTCATTCCAATCGTGTGCATGTCATTTATTAGCTATGCAAACCTCAAGTAGTACGAGTGAATTGTCTCTCCAGGCACTGAGGTAAACGTGTCAAACTCATCATACAACTTCGACTCTCTTTCCTGCAACGAGATTTTTGAACCTTTAATGAGTAACTTGACTCTATCCCAAATGTCCTTGGCCTCACTATGATGATTCACCAGATTGTAAATATATTGTGGTAAACCTTGTAGAACAATGTTTGTTGCTTTTATGTCACAAGCTTCATGAATCTTTTTCGCATATGTGAGCTCATCATAAGTTCTATCTCTGACGGTTGCAGGTGTAGTTGGAGTTCCGGGTACTGTAATTGTTCCATATTTGAAAAGTTCATTGATGACTGACTCGTAGAGTAGTTTACCGTGTTCCTTACCTTTGATGTAGAATAGCATACGACTTGCCCATGAACTATATTGAGTTGTATCAAGCATAGGGATACGGTTATCATCCCCTGCTACAATCACATTCTCTTCCATTGTTAACATCTTGAAATTATTGTTGTGTGAAAAGATATTTAAGATTGTTTCAGTGATTAGTGGTTGTTGTGTTGTTGTGTTGTTGTATTATTGTGTTGTTGTGTTGTTGTTTAAAGTGATTAAGATTGGTTTTTGATGTCGTTTTAGTCCTTGAATTACAATGAAAGTCCTTAAGTTCTTGAAACAGTCTATATTTCGCGAGAATTACTGGTATTTCGTGGGATTTTACAAATCTTAGATAAACCGCGAAATATTGTGGATATTTCACGGGATTTTACAATTCCAAAATAAACCACTGAAATCAACCTGTATTTCGCTAGAAATGGAAAAAAAACTTGTATTTCGCCGAAACTGTATTTCGCTGAAATAAGAAAAAACCTATATTTTGCCGAAATTATATTTCGCTGTAAATAAGAAAACCATGTATTTTGCCGAAACTGTATTTCACTGAAATAATAAAACATGTATTTCGCCTGAAAAATCAAATGATATTTCGCGAAAACCTGTATTTCGCCTAAAAATCAAATGGTATTTCGCTGCCTTTAATCTATATTTCGCTGCCTTCAACACTACGAAACCCAACTACAAAATCACCTAAAACACACACTTTTGAACGTTTTTTCTTGATTCTTTTTGCAAAAGTAAGTATTCTTAGGCTATATCTAACATAAAAAATATAACTTTAAGGTTTTTAACAACAAAAAATTATGGTTGTATGTTTTCATGTATAGAAGTCTAAGAACACCCAAAAATTTGAATTTTGCAAGATAAAAACGCACACAACTACACTAAATCACCCCATGGCGACTGATACCAATTGTAGGATATCAAATCACACAATCTAACAAGTATGAAATAGGAAGAAATCTAGAGAGAAAAAGAGATGATTGGAACACTTAGAGAGAGAAAGAAATAAGAAATATATTGAGTACCAAATGAACCAACACCCTCTCCAAGGCATGGAGAGGGTATTTATATGTCTACAATGGCCGGTCAACATATGGATAGCCATATGTTTACCCGGTTAGCTTACTTATTAGACAACGATTACGCTACGAGCTAAGACGATATTTGGTAGTGACCGAGTATTTTCTCGATTCCTAACAACCAAGAACGATTTGGGTTTTAGTAATATTATAAGTGTGTTGCACCCAGTTTTGAGAAATAATAAGATCAATTGTTTTGTTAATTTATTTATTGTGTTTTAGATGTACCAGGTTTATGTAGGCTTGGGTTTTTGATTAGTCAGAGTGGTTTACCATGGATTATATAATGAAACCAACTGTTTTAGTTTATTGTTTTGTTGTTACCACACGCGTGTTTGACTTGGGTTTTGGTTACCAGACGCGTGGTGACCTAGGTTTGTTTACTAAGCGTGCGATGGCCTGGGTTTTGTTACCAGGCGCGTGATGGTCTAGGTTTTAGCTAAGGTGTAGGATTGGTTAGCTCTTAATGCAATCAATGATTGGTTAATTTATTGAAAGGTGTCGTTATTCTTATGTTTAGTGATCAGTTAAACATAAAGAATGTGTAGCGATGGAATTGTAGCCTTTCAGCGTACTTAAGGTTGTCAATGATGTAGCATTTGTATATTGAAAGCCTAACGTAGCTTTGACGGTTAACAAGTACTTGGTTTTGTGGTGCACGTATAGCAAGTAAATATCGACTAAGCTATCTAGTAGCAACCCGCTTATGGTAGGTTATGTGTATGTTGGACTTTGAAATGAGGGTTGTTGTATTTGTAATTAAAAAGACGTGAAGCGTACATTTAAAGGTTTAGTTGACCATTCAGGCACCTTTTCTCAAGAGCATGTTCATGAAGGCTAATTTACTGACAATAAATGTTGCTTATGAATAGTCGAGTTATGTCACTTTATAAAAAGTGTTGGAACTGATTGCATATTTATAGAAATAGTACATGTGAGCTTTCCAGTATGTTAGAAGCCGTCCTTGCTCCGTCGCTTGGCCCTCTCTTCACCCCTCCCCCTGCTCCTCGCACCCCCATGAATTTTTGATCTACCTTATATGTAGCATCGTTTGAGGTTAGATGCGTGCCAGACCAGTAGAAGGTCTTCCCCGTCTGACGTTGTTAACAGGCAGGAACCGTTGTCGTTGGCATAACGAATGATGTATGGCCCCTCCAACTTGCGAGAGAGTTTGCCTTGACCTGCGGCTTTGCTAGCCTTATTATTGCGCATTACGTGGTCACCACATTTAAAAGATACTGAGCGGACTCGTTTGGTGTAGTACTTTGGAATTTTGTGGTTGGAGTGTGCCAGGTGGATGGTCGCTAGATTGCGCTTTTCCTCTGCCAAGGCTAGGTCTAGCCTTCGAGAGTCTTTGTTATCATCATCTGTGGCCATGGCAACTCGCTCTATGTGGATGAGTACTTCAATGGGTATCATGGCTTCAGTCCCATAGACCAGGCTGAAGGGTCTTTCACCCGTGCTTTCCTTTGGCGTAGTTCGATGCCCAAAGTACACTTGAGAGCTCATCCACCCAATAAGTCTTGTATTCCTCCATTTGTTTCTTGATGCCCTTGACAATTTCATTGTTTGCCACCTCAGCCTGACCATTAGCTTATGAATGGTAGGGTGAAGTTGTAGCTCGATGGATACCATGTGTTTCGAACCATGCTTTGAATGGCTCTCCACAAATTGGATACCATTGTTAGTGATGATTGTGTGTAGCATGCCTAATTGAGTGATGATTTGGTCGTAAACAAAGTTTAAGACTTTTCGTGAAGTGATAGAGGCTAGTGGTTTTGCTACGACCCATTGGGTAAAGTAGTCGACGGCTACAATCATGTACTTAACGTTACCAGGTGCATCTGGGAATGGTCCGCATATGTCGATGCCCCCATTAAAGGAATGGCCAGGATGTTGTGATCGGGATGAGGTCTTGTTTTGGAGCCCGCTGAATGTTGGCGTAAGCGCGACATTTTAGACATTTATTTAGCTCAGCTTCAGCGTCCTGGTTGACAGTTGGCCACTAGTACCCTATTCGTAGTGCTTTGACCGCTATGGCATGAGACCCTGAGTGCATGCCACACATTTTGATGTGTATGTGTTAGCCTCAAAATATTGAGTCAAACAAGGAAGCTCGGTCACTCAACGAGGAAGCTTCGGTCTTTATTAAATATATGTTGTAATAGGCTAGAAACAGGAATTGGGCTCATTATTGTAAGCTAATTATGCATGTGTATCGGGCTAAAGCCTAAAGTTATCCCAATCCCGACCCAAGTCAAACTCACGGCCCATTAAGCCTCAAATAGGCCGGCCTCATTAGAAGTATTGCTAGTATTTGTTTAGATACAAATCACAACCTTCAAAGGAATTGTTGAAGATCACCACGTGTACAACTATACGTTGTCATTTCCATGGTCAAAAGTGAAAGAGGTTTGAAGGTTATCATTTGTGATAAAGATTGTAATATATCGAAAGTTACTGCAAACGTTATCTACAAAGAAGTACTTTAAGGTCTATTATTAATGTTCAACAAGTACGTATAACTGTATAAATGACATGTTTTATAACAATTTTTAGCTTTACATATGCTCTCATCAACAACTTCATTGAACATAGACTACTCAAGTGTTTGGCGTTGACTGCATACCTTTGTTCTTCAAGACCGACTACCAACTAGAGAAGATGATACATGCATGTTTATTATTTTAATAGTTACAAATCGAATTGTCTAAATAATGAAACTTATTTACGTTCGTTGTTGTTTGTTACTTTATTCATACATGTAACTCCTTAAAGAATATTTTTTTTTTGAACGGCAACTTTATTGAAAAACTAGCAAGGAGCTAGAACAACATTACAAAGGAATCAAAGAAGGATGTTGGAGCCAACTATCCCAAGAAAAAGAACTTCTACATCTAGCATTACACCAACTAAAAGAACGCGCTACTATATCATCAAAAATCACATCCTTCCGAGGCTTTTGAATCGCAAAGAGCAATCTATTCCTGAAGTTCCATAAGCACCACCAAGTAACAAAGAAAACTCCTTCCAACATAGATTTTAAATTAGATCCCAACCTGATGGAATTGAACCACGATAACCATTCGGAATAAGAACCAAGAGGCGACCAAACTAAATCCCACCAACGGCAGACAAGACGAGTGACATCAGCAGCCATGGTGCATTCTTAGGTTTTAGTTGTTCTAGATTGAAAAAGCTTCCATCTTTAAGTGTCAACATCGTTCTAGTTTAACCATCTTTAATTTTTGACAGCTTATTTTGTGTCTTTTTTAGCTTATTTAAGCTTTTTAAACATAGCTTATCTACTTTCGAAAACAGCAACTTAAAGCTTTTTGTAGCGTATTTAGGCATCGGCTTTGTTAAGAGCTTATTAGGGTTTTATTTTGTAGCTTATTTCGTTGGCTTAACAGCTTATTTCTTGGGGTATACAAGTTTATTGTGGTTTAAATAGCTTATCCTTAAGCTTGTTCTTGGGGTATAAGAAAGGACAATTTGGGTTTTTGCATAAAGACAAATCGTACCATTCTTTTTGTTTATATCAGGCGAGTTATACATCAAGTTTTGGGCGATTTATACAACAAACCGTGGGCGGATTATACCTTAACAGTAGGCGAAGTATACATTCTTGTTGGGCGAACAATACCACATCACAGGCGAAGTATACCATTCAAAAGCTAGGCGAAGTATACATTTGTACATAGGCGAATTATACGTTTTAAAAAAGTTTAGGAGACGAACTATACAAAAAACCTAGAGCAACTAAACTGTAGCTTATCGAATTATATAAGCGTTTTGAAGGGGTTTTTATTGGGGTTTGCGAGTATTTTCAGTTCGAGTTTTCGGATTGTTTTCAAACGGGTATTCCTTAACAGTAATTACCATTACGATCGCGGTCTTTCAACGATCATCGTGGTATATTTGTTTTTTGTCGATGATAATCATACCATTCCCCAAGAAGCAAAACATAAACGTTGCCATTTACGAATTCTAAACGAGGAAGAAGATACAAAAGCATAAACGTGCATAATTGAATTTTTTATATTAATTCAAATTTGAATTTTACACCTTTACCCTTAGTCTTTTAAAAGGTTTCAATTTTTAAACTTTATTTTACAAATAATTTTAACTTTATCCCTCAGTTAATTAACATTTTTATTATTAGTCCTAAGTTTTAAACATTTTTAATTTTTAACTTTACGTTTTGCAGCTTTTTCAACTTTAGCCATTTAGTGTTAAACCTTTTCACCATTAGTCCTTATTTCTAGTTTTTTTTAACAATCGTTAATTAAGATCAAGTACTTTAATGTCAGTAACGTTTTTTTCGAATAACAAACCACAACAATCACTTTACCTACTTAAGATCCTATAAATCATTTTCACTTCACAATTCATGTTACAATGGAAACGAAAGATACTTTGTCTTCGTGTTCAGATTTAGATGAATAAGAGATACAACAACTGCAAAAGCAAGCAAAGATTTTGAAAGAGAACTCCCTGAACAAATTCAATGCACTTAAAACAACCACTCAACGTCTTGAAAGGCAGACTTTTACTTACTGTCCATCGTTTCAACACGCATTTCACACCTCTTTTATACTGACGTCAGGACTTTCAAGTATGAGTTATCTCAAAACATAAATAACTTAGAAAAGAAACTCAACAATGAAATACTTTACGAGAAGGATTCCAAGTCTGCTCTAAGTATGATCAAAGTGTGGTTTGACAAGTTCATACATTCTGACGTGTTAAAGCCTTTCGATCCTTATTCAAGTTCTGCTTCATATGATCGAGAAGTAAGAAAGAACTTCAAAGACTACACTCAAATGGAAGCTCAAACATTCAAGGAAACAATCATTCAACACATGAACTCCATTGAGCAATGTATTGTTGAAAGAGCAAGTCATGAACAAGAGCTTCAGAATGGGTTAAAAAAGTTAAATGAAAGAAAGTTGCAGATTCAAAAGTGCAAGGTTCAAGAAGTTAAAGCATTGGATGCTAGTTTGGGAGACAAAGACTGCAGTAGGATTGTATCAGACAAAGGGAATGATCAAGGTTTAGAGAATCAAAGCAACACATCTGGAGATGAAAGCAGCAGGTCAAGGAATGAATGCAATGACAAAAGCACTTCTGGGGATGATACGGACATCAGACCTTCCTATGACACGGAACCAATGGTTGAGGTACCATATACTGCTGAATATAATGTGTTTGTTGTTCACACATAACATTCTGAGCAACCTGAATGCATTATTAACACATGTGTAGTGGAAAAGGTTGATAGTAATGTCATTCCTGATTCACCAGATATGTGTGATAATCAAATTCAGACTGACCGAAATGTTGTAGAATGTGATGATGAGCGTGTTGCGCTTGCTAATTTAATTGAAAATTTAAAACTTGATGTTGATGAAAATAAAAAGATTCAAAAGCAATTAAAGAAAACAAACGCATCATTGACTCAAGAATTGAAAGAGTGCAAATCTACTCTTGCGGAGACTAGTAGAACCCTAGGGGAGTCTAATAGTATTCGGGATAGTTGCCTAATTTCACTTCAAAACAAACAAACTGAGCTTGAGAAGTACATGGCCTTTAATGACCGTACAATTGATTATGACAAACTTAAATGTAAGTTAAATGAAACTCTAAGACTATTAGCTCAAAAAGAGATTGACATCAAAGAAGGTTTAAAACTTAAAGCCTATAAAATTTCAGTTGTCAAAGAGAAAACAAAGGTAATAACGGATTTGAAACTTAAAGAAGAAAAAGACATTGACAAAATGATTTCAATGAAAAAGCAATTAAAGTTTTTGAATTAAATTGTTTACAAAAGGAATCAATCAATTCAAACCATTCATATGTTAATTCCCAAAGGCCCAACATTCGATGGTAGAACAACCTTTGCAAATCCAATGTACCTAAAAAAAGCTCAATCTGAAAAACCATTTTTGTATGAGATCCTATATGACTAATCTGATCCTGCAAACAGACTCCTCCCCGGATAGGGAAGAGACTCTGACTCTTGAAAAAAAGAGTCGATCAAATTGAATAAAGACTTAGTGAGACCTTATGATTACACAAAGCTAAATAGTCTTTATAAAATTTTCAAACCAGCCACACGAGAATATCATGAACAGTTGGCACATGCAAATGAAGTAAGAAAGAAAATGTGGAGAAAATCTTTTGTGAAATCTAAACCATATATTTTCAAAAACATCAGTTTCTTACCTATTTCCAAATCAATAAGTAAAAGTAGACAAGCATATAATGTAATGATGAATAACATAAATCATTTTAAAGAACTTGTTGATCAAGCTTAGGAAAAGCATTCTCATGATCTTTTTGGTGCACCAACTGCTCTTGATATGGAAGTGCTAATAAAAACATGTTTGATGCCTCTTGCCATAAAGACACAGAATGATAGTTTTGCATTTGTTCATGAACTTAAGCAAGAAATGCATGCTGATTTAAAGTACGTTGAATCCCTTGAAAATTAAATTGACAAACTTAAATCTGATAAAGCAAAATTTTCAAACATGTATGATATACTTTTGCAAGAATGTATGTCTAATGATGTTATGTGTTCTTATTTGCATTCGTTATCTGATTTAGATGCTCATGCTGATTTGCAATGCTTATATGTTCATAAAGTGAAAGAATGTGAATGTCTTGCACAAAATCTTTCTAAACAAACTGAAATTGTTAATAAAGAAGTTTATAATGAGCTCTCACAAAGTTGTGCTAAATTAGAAAAACACTCGATTTCTCTTAAACTTGCTTTACAACAATGTCAAGAACAAATGAAAAATGACACAGTTTGCAAAGAAAAAACGTCAAATGTATTTCTGAAAGAACGTCAACAATATTTTGAAATACAAGATTTGAAAGCTCAATTGCAAGACAAGAACATTGCTATAAGTGAGTTAAAGAAACTCATTGAGAAGATGAAAGGTAAGAGTGTGGATACTTGCTTTGAAAAACAATTAATCTTGGGGAAACTACCTTTGCAACCAATAATAAATCAACCAGTGGTAAGACAACCAACTGCGTATAAATTTGAACGATCCTAATTGCCAAGAAATAGGATTGCCTCCCAAGTTGGTGTGTCGCATAATTTGACAAAACCAATCACTCCACATTCTTGTCCTCAAGTTAGGAAATTGTCTTTTGCTAAGCCTTATGATGTGAATGCATCTGGCCCTTCTAGGAATAGCCTAAAGCATGTGTCATTTCAGTCTCCAAAGGAACCTGTAGGCTCAAATGACATGGTTCATAACTACTACCTAGAGGAAGCTAAGAAAAAGGAACAACTTCATAAAGACAAAGCCTTGAATACCAAACCTAGTGTGTAACAATCTGCTAGATTACCAAACACTGCTAATGGTAACAAACCGAAACCTAGGAACTTTAATCAACAACCTAGGAATTGGCCACCATCCATGAGTAGTCGTGTATTGAATAGAACTGTTAACACAACAGAACCACCTAGGAATCAAGAGCCGTTCTTGAAGTCAAAAGACTTGGCATGTACTACATGCAAAAAGTGCATTTACAGTGCAAATCACGATGAGTGCATCTTAAAATACCTCTTAAAGGTGAATTCTCGTGCCTTAGCACAGAAAAAGGATGCATAATCCCATAAGATAACAAAGAGATATATACCCGTAGAAAAGAAAAGCGACTCTAAGAATCATGGTAGACAGATCCCCATAGGACAGAGGTTTTCTCCAAATAAGTCCTCCAATGTGTATTTGAAAACAACGCCTCCTAGATCTGGTCTTACATGGAAACCAACGGGTATAATCTTTACTCAAGTTGGTCTTAAGTGGATTCCTATTAGAAAGTCAGTTGAAACCTGCTACAACACGAATGATAGTGCTTCACCATTAGGAAAGGAAACACATAATCCTAAAATTGTTATTTGTGCAAACTCTTCTTCTTTGAGTGTAGGTACTTCAATGGCTTCTGAACCCATCTCTTCAAAGGCTTCTTCTAATGTAAATATTCTATCAGCATCTTCTTTGTATAAACATTCCATTTTTAATTATGTTAGAAAATATCTTTGAAAAATAAAATACAAAAATATAAAATTTCAAAAAGAAAAATACAAAATTAAAAAATTCCAAAAAGAAAATACAAAATCAGATAAACAAAAATGTTTCACAAAAATAATCTTCTCGACATGTCTCTTGGATTCAATAACATTTACGTGCCTAGAAATGTTGATTAACATCAACACGGGGCGTGTAAATGAAGTTTGAAT
>BQNB010099873.1:0-24830 GCA_026074375.1 Tanacetum coccineum | reverse complement strand
CTTTAAACTAAAGATGTGCTTATTTTTAAAAGGTTCATAGTGTCTGGGCTGCTGCAGAAGCATATTCAGCTCTTTCAATCGTGCTTACCTCCCATTCGCATGACGGTGTTCAAGTTTTTTATGACTTGAGAGAGGCGTATGTATGGTTACGCCATAACACCGACGTAGATGACAAAGTAAGCTGGTATAATCTGTATATAGTCTCTTTTTGCTGATAATATGCTACCTAAGGGTTGTAGAGGTTTTATATACTATCGTGCCAAAGGTGATCTTTACTAGTTCTTATACAATTAAAGTAGACCAAGAGCTTTTAATTGTAGATAACATACCGAGCGTCGTTTTAATTTTGCTAATATGGAGATTATTTACCTTCAGATTGCATCTTGGTGGGACTGTGGGTACCAAACAACAGCAATGGCTAACCACACTGTCATTGTTGACAATAACACCTGGAACAACACGCATATTGCTACTGTTGGTACTGCCATGTCATCTCCCGAAAAGGCTGGTTGGGAAATTTTTAACTCGTTGGACGTGAAATACGTCCTTGTCATGTTTGGAGGTTGGTTTTCTTCTGTGGCAGAATTAAATAAAACAGGTTTAGGAAAAAAACTAGAAGTCATATGGGCATGTTTGGATGGAGCTTTTTCTAAGCTTTTTAGAGCTATAAGCTTTTTGTTCTAAAAAACAAGCTCTTCCAAAATAAAAAGCTTTGTTTGGTAACCCAACAAGCTTTTATATTAAACATGTAGCTCCTAAACAAAAAGCTTACAAATGAAGGTTTCTAAATATTTTAGAGCTGTTTAAACTCAAAATTACTTAATTGCCCTTTGTTTAACTAGCATATGACTAACATGTTCCTCTTTTCTACTGTTGAACGAACTTCGCTTTTCGTCTCCACCTTTTATAATTAACATACCAACATATATTATTCCATCATCATTCAAATTACATACCACTATATGGACTCATGATGTTCGTTTCCATGAAGTAATCACTTAGTGACACCTTCATTAATATGGAACGTGGATTATCAATAATTAATGGATTTTTTTTGTTTCAAATTTTGCAAATGTAACACCTTACCAAACAATAACATAAAACAAAAAAGTAACAACTTCTAGCTATCATCTTCATCTTACAGTTATCAGCTTACAGCTTCTAGCTATCATCTTCATCTTTTAGTTATAGCTACCGGTTTACAGCTAGTTTTATAAAACATAATCTTTCATATTTCAAGGCTCGTGGGATACCCCAGCGATGACATAAATAAATTTCTCTGGATGGTACGTATAGGAGGAGGTGTTTTCCCACATATCAAGGAACCTGATTATTGGTAAGCACACATTTGAAAAAACTATGTACAACATTATCATACTAGTGTAAGCTGATTATTTCCAGGTTTCTATCTCTAAATTATTTAGAAGCGTAACTGATTTAGTCTTCCATAATATCTAGATTCCCAATTGATGCAATAATAACTACTAGACACTGATAAAATTATATAATGTTAGATTGTACAACCTTTAACCCAATTATTAAGGCCCACGTTTAATCATCAAAGTTGGACGTTATTTCATTTTCCAATTCTAATTGTAATTATATTCTTTTTATAGTTTATGTAGTTGTCCTCAATTATTTTAATAACCACTGCTGATAAGTGATAATAAACCACTCCTGTCTCAATCAATCACAATCATATATGTACTCTAAACTTGGTGTGCGTTTCTAACTATGGCTTGGTGAAAATCGAAAAGGAATTTTGTCACATTCTAAGCTTTGATAATACAATAAGCAATCTTGAATTTTGAGAATCCTGCTAGTTTCAATGTAAATTCTTAAATATTATGTTTAATTTTGTTTCTCGTGGTTTTGTATAGAGAGCATGGTCAATACCGAATCGATTTAGGCACTCCAAACCATGTTAGGGTCAGTAAAATTCATTAACCCATATGTGAGGAGGGTCTTAATGTGAAGTTACGAGAGTATTGCGTGAAAAGTCTGCCAGGACCAAGTCCCAGACTTAACCTTAAATTCTCACTTTGGGTAATCTTTATTGGCTTAGAGGCGCATATCTTAGCTATTTAAGGGCATGGTTGGTAGGGGGGGTTAATTTTAGATGTATAGGGTGTATGGAATGGGCGAAATCACAATGATGTTACGTTGGTGATAATGCAATTCACCATTTTACCCCTCGTGGGTATTACCCCATTCCCTAAACATTTTTGGAGGGAATGTAAATCAACCCATAATTATAAACTTTCAACTGCGTATATTATCAACACACCTCTTTATCCTTCTTTATTTGTTATTTAGCTTATGTTATGACCTATCTGTTTTTATTTATTAAAGCACCCCTGATTTTTCGATAGTTATATGCTGTTAATGCTAGTTAATAGTCCTTAAAGTGATGCTAACTCATTGTCAAACAGAACGTTAATGTTAATGCTAAACGATCATATGATAGGACCTTTTTTGTGTCTAAAAAATACTAGTTATTTATAAATTGATTATTTAGACCCAGATTTTTTTTTGGTAACCATGGTTTCCGCTCTTTAGGCTGACTAATCCACGGGGTTGACGTGTAGACCCAGAAATTAGTGATTAGTGACTTGTAAAAATGAAATACGCAGATCATCTTTTTCAGAACGCAATGCAAAACATTACCTAACATTCTTTTTTCTCTCCCTGATTTATGAATTCCACTGATTAAGTTACTTTGGGAAATACAAGCAATGTAATTGCACATGGTTATTTATTTACTCTCTGGACAGATCAAGGAAGAACTGAATGCGGAATTAGTAACTATCAATAATCCTTATGGTGATGGATGTCACGTTAGGTGAATTTGTATATCGTTTTACATCTGATCCATAAGTTGACTAGCTCTTTCTACTATTCAGATGTATAATATGGTATGTGCACTTAAAAACTTATTTGAACTTTGCAGATATATAAATAGTTTTTGATTTTTTAGACACAAATCTTGACAACTATAGGCAAGTATTTCTTTAAAGATGCAAATCTTGACAACTATAGCTAAATTTGCAATGATCTTTGATGTTGATGACCCTAGTAAACATAATAATTCATTCTACTTTGACGTTAATATGGTATTTTACATGGTGATTTTTAAGTATGCGTAACTGGATTAGTTAAGATAACGAAAAATAATATGGTTATGGAACTTGCAAGCATAGTTGAAGACTGATATAGGGAGACTTTCTGTTTGCAATCTATTGTAATCCGAGTACTTTGTATTGTGTAATTACATAGCAAGAGCAATCCCTAACCTATGAAATCTTTTTGGATTATGGAAATATGGGATACAACTCATAGTTAGAACTTTCAATGTTAATAAGATTTCCTTCTACTGCTCCCTTCTTTTTCAGTGTTTGTGGCATATCTTGGACGCCTCATGATAACGAATGTCATGGTTGCAAGTAGTTAGGTTATCCGTAGTAGCTTAATAAAAATGATTTTTGCAAAGGTAATTGACGCAAGGGACTGTCATTTCCTCATATTATTTTGGTTTCATTCTCGCTCTTAAGTGTCATATACCACTTCATATAGCTTTAGCATGCATTTCTGTTACAGATTTAGTCCCTGGCTACAACCTGTATGTTCTACAATCTTTCTTGGGTGAAGGTATGTCTGGCTACTCGTGGAATTCTGGAATCTGGATACACCAACGAGCCGGAATACCAAAGTCGTGCATCTCGGGCCACTAAATTGACTTTGGGTATTAACAGTTCAACAAAGTCCAATGGTTCTTACTTCGAAAGACATTACCCTCTTGATGTGCAGTCACGACAATCAACTTCAGATCTTTCTCAATTGCTTCAGTCTCCGCATCTCTGGTCATTGAACTAGGTGTGTATCAAAAATTGCAATGTTGACTTGACACATGGCTTAACAGGAGTTTTTGACTAGTAATTAAATACCTATATTGACACTTGATGATGGTACAAGGTAAATAAAAATATGTCGCCAAATAGGCTATATTTGAGTTGATGTCTTGCTAAGAAAGAAAATTTTCTCTAATTAGGAGACCCAGTTAGTTTGAAGGGATGTTTGGATATACGTTTTGAAAATGATATTGGATAATCATAATTAACAGTTCAAGTGTATTATACATGTGCTAGACAACATTGTTTTAATGTCCTAACGATCATGTTCTACCAATTTATTCAAGAAATTTGTGCCAACAAACTTGATGAAATAATTAATTGAGGCGCCTAATGTGTGGTGAATTCTGTTTGTGAGTAGTTTATGTTGAGTTACTAGTTCAACGTCGCTTGTTTCTTTGGTTGAATGTTGATCTTTTAAGAAAATGTTAGTTGCTATTGATGTTTGTAGATTAACTAATATAAATAATTCATCTATTCTTATGAGTAAAAAGGTTAGCATCTTTTACGTGAATGATATATAATTTAACCACCATTTTATAGGTTGGAAAGGGTGCAAAAGTAGTTAGGTCGTCATGAACTATCGGGATAGATTTGAACACCAGAAAGTTCGATTGAGGTATGCCGTAACTTCTTATTCAAAATGGGTTTTTTTTCCTTCTGGAAGAACCAATTAACAATCCCTTGTATGAATAATCGGAATTATAACCTGAGTAATCGATACTAATAGGCTGGAGAGTCAACCCACCCCTCTACCCAGAGGTTTCTTATTATCTTACATAATATTCTGTCAACTTCTCGAAAGGTTCTTGTGTGTGTAATCCTAAAGACGCTGGGCAGAGCAGGCCTGTGAGGTAGATATCATCCGGCCAATCGAGCCAACATACCTAAAAGATATTGTTGATATGATAGACACAGGTGTTCATTTCAGTTTCTAGTGTGTTGGCCATGTTTCCATTATCATTGCTGATTATTAGTGGTACCACAAGGTTACTTTCAAGATTTCTTTATAAAATATATGTTATCATATGTCCATTTCAGCTATCTCATAGTTTTTAGATTTGGGCTCAATCATAGATGCAGTATTGTGGACGAATTAGCGCATGAGCATAACAGTCGTGGAGTGGTCTTATAGACGAAAAAAACTGACCGGACCAAGTACGGTAGTGCATGCATCGGCTAATTTGCCTACCCAAGGTGACGTTTGCCTTATCCCTGAACTTTAGAGATTTCTCCTCGCGTATCTTGTGCATCATACAATAAATCAGTTTCGCCGGCGGTTGCAACAAAACCTCTACACACTGCATCTAATCATCTGTCGCGTTGAAACGACGTCTCTCGGCGTCCCTCACTAAACAACTTATAATTGTCTTAGTATTTCAATCAAGTGACGTCATCATAGAAATAAAATCAAAGCATAACAATGAGAAGCCAAGCTAAACAAATAGTCAGAGGTGTTTCTCTATGTTTATATTCGGGCTTATGCTTAAATTTCATAAGCGGCTTATGGCTTATCAATGATAAGCTTATAAGCCCATATGTGTCAAATAATTTAGGCACATTCTGATGTAAAAAAACGTCCATGCCTTGTAATATGATTTGTCCAAAATGCTATCCATGCTGTCAAGAATATAATCGTGAGTTTGTGGGTAGTGCGATGAAGATGATTTGTCCAAAATGGATATGGTGGACGAGTAAGTATTTCTTCCCTGTTCCTTACCCTTCATGAGTCATGTACTATAAAAATAATAAAAAGTTGGCTATATCAATTTTGTTCCACGATAAACTAGATAATGACTCATTTGAAGTTATTGTAATCATGTCTAGTATTAGTCTGTTTGATACTTGTATATGATATATGATTCCTGTGCACGCAAAGGGGCGGCTTCATAGGTGGGACTTTGAGACAGAAGAGTGGGCAACATACAACGAGCGAAAAGAAGCAACGCCCAAAGCTGCATTTCAATTTGGTGTGAAGATGTAAAGATGGTCGCAAGACAAGAAAGCAAAATAAAGACCAAACGATCACTAACGAGCTACACATGATTAACAAGATACTCGCCAAATAGAATATGAAAAAAGTCAAAAGAAATGATGATAGTGGTGATGAATCTCACGCCAGAGTCATAACTCTTGGGAGTCTTATCGGTGTATTTACTATTTTCAAATGCTTAACTCTACTGGCTATCTATTTCCCTTGGAAGGCATAGATTGAATAGTAGTTATGAATGCTTGACACTGTACGAATAACTTGAAAACTTATTTAGATAGTTGATTAATAATTCAGCACAGCTTATCAAGTTATATGTTAATTCAATTATCTTTATCAATTTATCTATGATTTCAGTTATGCTCCTTAGTTAATATTAATACTATCCCTATAACCAGCCAAACGGTGTGAGTTACTTTCGTAACATTCTGTACATAATTTTATTTTGCATAATACGTTATCTCTATTAGTTTTTTGTATTGCATGCAGGGTTTTAAAAAGCACGCCATAGCGCCGTTAAGGCATTGCGTTTCCACCATTTATTCCTCCATTTACATTGTTTCTTTTGTTTCTGCCTCATCTCGAGATCCCGTGCTCATTCTTTTATCGCGTACTGACTAAATATAGTGGTGCATATGCATGTGGTTATTAAACTGTTTGTGATGTTTATAGATAATATGGGATAATTTTAGATAATATGATATCCCTAAATTGTACGTAAAATTAAAAATCTAGTCACTTGATAAGTTCAATATTCAAATTATGTCATCATGATATGATATGATATCCTTAAATTGTAGGTAAAATCAAAAATCTAGTCAATTGATAAGTTCAATATTCAAAATATGTCATCATAAATATTTGAATTGTATTTCCAGAAGTTATCTATATGATGCATGCCATGTCATGGATGAGTCGTCATTAATTGAGCGATGAGGTGATAATGATATGTCATGGTCTCCTTTATTATATAGTGTAGAGAGATTGTATTTTAGTTATACATGAGCATACATAATTTTCTTCAGTGTTAACAAGCTTTCTTCACTAGTTCACTAGTAGATACACGTACATTTTATTACAGATTATATATACATCTTCATGTGTGGAATAAAATTTTCTTCACTTGTAACTAAAATATATTTATACATGGCATTCACAGTTTGTCTTCGTTTTGTGTGTGAATAAATTTTTTTTAATAGTAAATACACGTTTTCATTTATACATTAAGATATTATGTTTTTATTCGCATGGTGAATTAAATTTTTTCACTAAGTAGAATGCAGTAAATATATTCATGTGCAAGGTTTGAAGCTTTGGTTTAACTAGGCTTATCTTTTATTCAAGAAATGCAAAATTTGAGATATCGTATTTATGTTTGGTAACTATATTTCTCGTGGTGAAAATTCATGTGCAATTGATTAAAGTTATCGGTCTTACTAGTGAATTTTTTTACAAGAGGTGCAAATATAAGAGATAATGATGTTTATTACACAATTATTTAAGTTGTCTAAAAGTATCTTCACGCATAAAAATTATGAGCAAGGATTGAAGCTTTTAATCTTACTCGCGTATATTCTATACTAGAAGTGCAAATACAGGAGATAATAATCTTTAATAAACGATTATTTAAGTTGTGTGAAAATATCTTCGCGCATGAAAATAATGAGCAAGGATTGCAGCGTCGGCCTCACAAGCTTAGTTTTTATATTAGAAGTGCAAAAGTATGAGATGTTGATGTTTAATAGACAATTATTTAAGTTTTATAAGAATATCTTCACACCTGCAAATTATGAGAAAATATTGAAGCTTTTATTGTACTAGCGTATTTTTATACTAGAATTGCAAAAATATGAGATATTGATGTTTAATAAACGGTTATTTAAGTTTTGTAAAAATATTTTTACGCATGCAATTTATGAGCAAGATCGAAATTTTGAACTTACTAGCGTATTTTTATACTAGATGTGTAAAAAATAGGGGATATTGATGTTTAATTGACGATTATTTAAGTTTTATAAAAATATTTTCACTCGTTCAAATTATGATAAAGAATTAAAGCATTGATCTTACTAGCATTTTTTTACTAGAAGTACAAAAATAAGAGGTATTGATGTTTAATAAACGATTATTTAAGTTTTGTAACAATATCTTCACTCGTGCAAATTTGAGTAAGGATTTAAACATTGATCTTACTAGCTTATTTTTTATATTAGAATTGCAAAAATAAGCGATGTTGATGTTTAATAAACAATTATTTAAGTTTTGTAAGAGTATCTTCGCTCGTGCAAATTATGAGCAACTATTGAAGCTTTGACCTTACTATCGTATTTTTTATACTAGAAGTGCAAAAAAAAGATATTCATGTTTAATAAAGGATTATTTAAGTTTTATAAGAATATCTTCACACGTACAAATTATTAGCGACGATTGAAGCTTTAATCTTAATAGCGTATTTTTTATATTAGAAGAGCAAAAATAAGAGATATTGATGTTTAATAGACAATTATTTAAGTTTTGTAAGAATATCTTCGCTAATGCAAATTATGAGCAACTAATGAAGCTTTGATCTTACTAGCGTATATTTTATACTAGAAGTGCAAAAATATGAGATATTCATGTTAAATAGATGATTATTTAAGTTTTGTAAATATATCTTCGCACGTGAAAATTATTAGCGATGATTGAAGTTTTGATCTTAATAGCGTATTTTTTATATTAGAAGTGCAAAAATAAGAAATGTTGATGTTTAATAGACAATTACTAAAGTTTTGTAAGAATATCTTCGCTCGTGCAAATTATGAGCAAATATTAAATCTTTGATCTTACAATCTATTTTTTATATTAGAAGTGCAAAAATATGAGATATGCATGTTTAATAGAGGATTATTTAAGTTTTGTAAGAATATCTTCACACGTGCAAATTATAAGCCATGATAGAAGCTTTGATCTTACTAGCTTAATTTTTTTATTAAAAGTGCAAAAGTAGGAGATATTGATGTTTAATACACAATTGTTTAAGTTTTGTACAAATATCTTCGCTTGTGCAAATTATGAGCAAATGTTGAACCTTTGATCTTACTAGCGTATTTTGTATACTAGAAGTGCAAAAATATTAGATATTCATGTTTAATAGACGATTATTTAAGTTTTGTAAGAATATTTTTACACGTGCAATTTATGAGCGAAGATTATAGCTTTGATCCTACGAGCGTGTTTTTTTATATTAGAAGTGCAAAAATATGAGATATTGATATCTAATTGACGATTATTTAAGATTTGTAAAATTATCTTTACACGTTCAAATTATGAGCAAAGACTGAAGTTTAGATCTTACTAGCATATCTATATACTAAAAGTGCAAAAATATGTGATATTGATGTTTAATAGACGATTATTTAAGTTTTATAACAATATCTACACTTGTGCAAATTATATGAAAGTATTAAAGCTTTGATGCTTAACTGGCATAACAATCTGATAGATACATAATAGCAGATTGATCTTTAACAGACGAATATTTAAGTTTTGTAAAAATATCTTCACGCTTGTAAACTATGAGTAAGGATTGAAACTTTGGTCTTACTAGAGTATTTTTTATATTAGAAGTGCAAATATAGAAGATATTGATGTTTAATAGACAATTATTTACGTTTTGTAAGAATATCTTCACTCGTGCAAATTATGAGCAAATATTTAATCTTTGATTTTACTAGGGTATTTTTCTACAAGAAGTACAAATTTATGAGATATTGATGTTTAATATACGATTATTTAAGTTTTGTACTATTTCTTTCTCGCGTTAATTGTGCAAAATTATGAGCAATGATCGAAGCTTTGATCTTACTAGCCTATTTTTTATATAGTAGAAGTGCAAAAATATGAGATATTGATATTTAATATAGGATTATTTAAGTTTTGTAAGAATATCTTCACACGTGCAAATTATGAGCAATGATTAAAACTTTGATCTTACTAGAACATTTTTACAAGAAGTACAAAAATAGGAGATATTGATCTTACTAGCGTAGTTTTTATATTATAAGTACAAAAATAGAAGATATTGATGTTTAATAGACGATTATTTAAGTTTCGTAAGAATATCTTCACACGTGCAAATTATGAGCAAGGATTGAAGCTTTGATCTTACTAGCGGATTTTTTATACTAGAAGTGCAAAAATGTGAGATATTGATGTTTAATAGACTATTATTTAAGTTTTGTAAGAATATCTTCATGCGTGCAAATTATGAGCTAGAATTAAAGCTTTGATCTTACTAGCGTATTTTTTATACTAGAAGTGCAAAAATATGAGATATTAATATTTAATAAACTATTATTTTAGTTTTGTCAGAATATCTTCACACGTGCAAATTTAAGCAAGGGTTGAAACTTTTATCTTACTAACGTATTTTTTATACTAGGTGTAAAAATAGAAGATATTGATGTTTAATATACGATTATTTATGTTTTGTAAGACTATCTTCATGCGTGCAAATTGTGAGCAAAGACTGAAGTTTTGATCTTACAAGTTTTTCTACACGAAGTGTAAAGATATGAGATATTGATGTCGAATACACGATTATTTAAGTTTTGTAAGAATATCTTCACATGTGCAAACTATGAGCAAAGATTGAAGATTTGATCTTACTAACATATCTTATACACTAGAACTGCAAAAATCTGAGATATTGATATTTAATAGACGATTATTTAAGTTTTATAATTATCTTCACACGTGCAAATTATAAGCATGAAGTTTTTATCTTACTAGCGTATTTTCTATATTAGATGTACAAAAATAAAAGATATTGATGTTTAATATATGATTATTTATGTTTTGTATGACTATTTTCACTCGTGCAAATTATGAGCAAAGATTAAAGTTTTAATCTTACTAGCATATTTTTCATATAAGAAGTGCAAAAATATGAGGTATTTATGTTTAATACACGATCATTTAAGTTTTGTAAGAATATCTTCACTCGTGCAAATTATGCGCAAACACTAAAGCTTTGATCTTACTAGCGTTTTTCTCCTAGAATTACAAAAATATGAGATAAGTTTTTTAAGAATATCATCACGCATGCAAATTATGAGTAAAGATTGAAGCTTGGATTTTAGCGTATTTTTTATACTCGAAATACAAAAATAGAAGATATTGATGTTTAATTATCGATTATTTAAGTTGTGTAAGAATATCTCCACGCATGCAAAATATTTGATTTTACTAGCGTATTTCTATACTGGAAGTAAAAAAATAGGAGATATTGATGTATAATAGATGATTATTTATGTTTTGTAAGAATATCTTCACACACGCAAATTATAAGCAAGGATTAAAACTTTGATATTACTTACGTTTTTTTACTAGAAGTACAAAATTACATTATACTGATCTTACTAGCATATTTTTATACTAGTTTATTTTTTATATTACAAGTGCAAAAGTATAAGATATTGATGTTTAATAGATGATTATTTAAGTTTTGTAATAATATATTCACGCGTGCAAATTATGAGAAAATACTATAGCTTTGATATTACTAACGTATTTTTTATACTAGAAGTGCAAAAATATGAGATATACATGTTTAATAGACGATTATTTAAGTTTTGTAAGAATATCTTTATTCGTGCAAATTATGAGCAAAAATTAAAGCTTTAATCTTACTAACGTATTTTTTTTTACTAGAAGTACAAATATTAGATACTCATGTTTAATAGATTATTATTTAAATTTTGTAAGAATATCTTCACACATGCAAATTATGAGCGATGATTGAGGCTTTGATCTTACTAGTTTATTTTTTATACTACAAGTGAAAATTATATGTTAGGCTTATAAGCTTATGATAATAAGCCACAAGCCGTTCTATAGCTATAGCATAAGCCCAATTGATAAGCTTAGCCAAACACCCCCTTATTTTTTCTTTTCAGTTTATTTTTGAGTGCATTTTTATTAAAAGTAACTCTCAACAAATGTAACACCAGACATTACAAAATTAAAAGAAAAAAAAAGTAGGCTTTTCGGACAAAAACTCAACTAGAAAGAAATTAACCAATGCCTGCTTGTAATTAACTTGAATTTTTAGGAGTGCTCTTACGAACAACTTGATTTTTTGGAAATGAGCATCAGTTTAAAATAGCGAAAAGATATATCATTGACCTTTGTCTTCGTAAAAATCATCAAAAGTTTTATGCTTGGTTTAACACAGCACATGAAAAGTTGCGCATTTTAACCAGAAAAATGAGTATGTTCAACATACTTAGTTAAAAATTTTCAAGCGCAATATAGATATGAATGACAAAGAAAACACTATAAGTCAACCAAAGCGGCACCATCAAAATACAAACTGATACGACCCTCAATATTATTATTTTTATTATTAGTATCAGTTAGTAAGTTATTTACTATTTAATTAGTAGATACTCTTTAATTAAAGTAAAGATTAGTATCTTGTTCTACAAGAATAGTATTAGGATATCTTTCATTATAAATAGAGGATTAGGATTGTAATCTTATCATGTTGAACATTATGAATGGTCTAGTGATTTAATATCATTATTGGGAGAGAGATCGGCCTCTCGAAAGTTGATCACTATCTTTATTTATCGTTATTGTTCTTTATATCTCTTAATCGAATCTGGTTCTTATCAATTGGTATCAGAGCTGTTTCGATTCTAGGGTTTGAAAAAAAATTAATGTTTACGAATTTACTGTTCATCGGATTTACTGTTCACGAAAAAAAAAACAAATCAAAAATTCAGAACAAACTATAATGACAAAAAGAAAAATGGTTTAAACTTGAAGATGATTTTTGTGAATTTAAGGCACACACGGAAAGAAGGTTTGTTTCCTTGGACATGAGCATTAGGGCTTACCGACTCGAAGAAGATCAAAGACATGAAGAAGAAGATCAAAGACATGAAGAACAGATTCGAAGGTATGATGAATTGAAGAATTTACTTCTCTCTTTAATTCAGAAATCATCATCGCCTGTGCAATCTTCTCGACCAATTACAACTAAGGTACCCACAAAACCAATTGAATGTGCATCAGTTATTTGCGTAATTTTTGGATGTTTGTCGCCTAATAACATGACTGATTTCGAAGAAGATGAAAAAGAATTTGAAAATACAAGATCAGTTGCTAAGGAAGACAAGGATGAGCATGGAAAGAAGAGAAAGGGGTTGTTAAATTTTTTGAAGTTGGTACTGATGAAGAAAAACAACCTATGATATTCTCGTTTCATTCGATCGTTGTTATGGTTGGCGGAATTGTGTATGGCAAGGGTAACGACACATGGGTTGATGCGGGGCTGAAACATGGATCATAGTTTCTGCTTGATAGGATACCGGAAGATGGTTGGTATTTTCATGATGAATCAGGATTAAGCAAAGAGCCATTTTGTAGATCTAATTTGGAGGTACACTTGCAGTTTCATGTTGATCGACTAGAGACAAGTTCACAAGTGAAAACATGGGATCCAGGAATCAAGTTTGTTAGAAGCAACACCTTGAGGACAAGGTGTTTTTGGGGGCGGGAGTATTGATACGACCCTCAATATTATTATTTTTATTATTAGTATCAGTTAGTAAGTTATTTACTATTTAATTAGTAGATACTCTTTAATTAAAGTAAAGATTAGTATCTTGTTTTACAAGAATAGTATTAGGATATATTTCATTATAAATAGAGGATTAGGATTGTAATCTTATCATGTTGAACATTATGAATGGTCTAACCAGAAAAATGAGTATGTTCAACATACTTAGTTAAAAAATTTCAGGCGCAATATAGATATGAATGACAAAGAAAACACTAAGTCAACCAAAACGGCACCATAAAAATACAAACTTTCTGTACAATCAATAAAAACTCATGAATTAGAAACTATCCATCTACTTGATCCAATTGACTACCTTAACCACCTTAAACATCGTTCACCACAACTTGCCGCCATTGAAATGCCACCATGAAAGGTTTAGCAACTATTATTTGCAAAAAGATATAAATGTGTTACCTTTGGTATGTAAAATTAGGTAGATGTCTTGCATTTGTTTTCAAGACATGTTGACATATATATAGTCCATGGCTAAAAACTGGTAAGTCAAAAGCAAACTAAAAGTGCAAAAGATTGACCTTTACTCTTGATAATTGCAACCTTAAATCTTGCGGCAACTGGAAATAGTTTATTATTAACCTTAAGTGGTAATGTTTCCGAAGAATCTAACCTCGTTATTGGAATCACAATTATGTGACCAGCCATGCTACCTGTAATAGACAAATGAAATAACCATTTTAAGTAGTATGTTTAAGAACATCAGTAATAGAAAACTAAGAAATAAATATTATCTTACAAATTACTTAAAAGTCCGATTTCAAAAGCTTTGCTCGCGGAAATACTATACATTGATGTTTTCATGTAGATCTGCCTGTTTTACAATCCATATGGATTAAATCCTTCGTCTCGAGAACCAGCCCAGTGCTTGTATTATTAATTAGAGCTAAAATAATAATTTAAACTTTTTTTCGAAATTTTGAAGCTTTAATAAGCATAACAATGTTTCAAAAACCATCATTGCTACCTCCTTGCTTGTTTGGCTAGTCAACAAGTTGTTCACGGGAATCACATTCCTTCCATGCTCTCATAATCTCATTCCTTGTCACACATAATTAGGAGATACTTTGCAATAGACCTACAACAAATTAATAGTTCTCAACAGCCTTATATAACAAATTAATAAAAGAGTAACATTACTCATTTAAGAGTGTTGAGTTAGGATTATTGCCAATTACCATTTATAAAACAATGTATGTGGTCCTATCTAAATTTTGTAGTGCCTCTTCGACATTATTTGTGCAAATCATATGTTAGAATAGCAATGAGAAAAACGCTATAAAACCCTTTTAAGCATATTTATAATCATAAGGTTAGTTGCTTAAAGGATCTTTTAGAGAACAAACAATAAAAGACAATAAGTGCACTGTTGGCAAATTTGAGCAAATCCGCATCCTTGCCGATATGAATTTTTAATGAACCAATCTGCCATATTGGGAAAATAGGTTCTTAAGATCCACCTCGCGTACAGTAGGGTCTAGTCCTCCAACAAACAGTGAACATGGCCCATACTGACCTTTGTATATTAGAATCACCATCAGATTGAGAAGCCACCTTCACATATAATCACCTTAGAGAATAATATAAAAAAATATAACCAGTTAAGCCGCCGCTACATACTAACAAAAGCGGTTAACTCCATTGTGATAACATAGTGGCAATACTGTATGGGGTCCACGAATCTGTAAAACTGTTCCAAAGTGTTAAAATGGCATTTAGTAAAGCGGCCGGTTTGACCAAAAACCTAACGTTCCTTTCAAATTATTTTAACCGTCAACTTCCAAGCAAGAGTTTTTTATTTGACCCATTTGGACACCTAACTGTGGCGTATTGAACACCTTCTTGTGGATTTAGAAAGACCTAGCAGTAGAGTAGATTGAGCCTTTGTCACTTAATGATTTGGACTCCTCTATCATTGATTATATATTACTTAAAAGCTTATTAGCTAATTACGTTTTATAAAGCAAATTTAACAGGACGATACATGCTCATTTTAAGCAGATACACAAATTTAAACTAAGCAATCCAAAACAGCTTCTAAATCAGATCAACTTGCACACAAATGTACCTTATGAACCAAATTGTTGTTGGTAACCGGATGATTTTCTAGAAGTAGCCGCACCAATACGCATGGGCCGACTTCAACAATAAGTTCCATTCATTTCAGTCATATCCACAGTCCTTTCATCATCATCGCCAAACCTTACAAAACCATAACCTTTAGAGCAGCCAATATTGGAATCAATGACAAGTTTAGCATCTTTAACTGACGGGTATTTATTTGCAAAAGGTTCGTGTAATAAAGTATTAATTACATCTGTAGCTAAATCTCCTAAAAATATTGATATACCAGAACCGTTATTTGATTGCTCACCTCCCATGCTAAATGTGACACATTTCAAGCGGAATGGTTGTTCTGTATTAGGCATCGAAATGCATGTATATGTCAGGAAAACCTTTTCGGCAGCAGGGGGTACCTTAATAATCATGACAACCTAAAGTATAGCTAAAAATTCTTGTATAGCACAAACACAATCTATCAACTCAAAGTCCTATAAAATAACTCTAAAACGAGTAAAACCTCCTTAGTAATCATGTTGATTCAAGAATAAATAAATAAAACTATTAAGTAATCCAAGAAAACTCACCTTCTTTTAGAGCAATCTCACTTCCTCTCTTTATCACAACTTAATCAAAGCTACTTCTCTCGTGCAGATTTATGGGTTATATTTCCACTACAATCGCCACTACTTCCACGTTTCTCAACTATGCCAAGCATTTTCTACCTTTTGTACCTTCGATAGTTCACGCAGTGTTACTCCCATTCGGCAACGTGCAGCTTCCATGCTTGCTGCAGACCACTTTGTTTAAACAAGAATTTGCAAGGTTACCTTCAACAGTCCACTTCCTATATTGATCAACCCACAATGTGGAGCATCTGCGCTCAAATCGTTTAGCCCAAAATCGTTCTGATTGGATAATGGCTCGTCTATATCTATGTCATGGTAATGATGAACATGGTGAATGTCATCATCATATTTCCTTGGTATGACTTGTTGAAAGAAGTATTGATTATTAATGTATGTTATCTTCGAAGTAGATGATGGGTGGAATTTTACCTCGCTTGAGCCTTGATAAATAAGATATCCTTCTGAATGTGTGGCACGATTGAACTGACTTTTTAAAAGTTTAGAGATATTACAGTCGGTGGGAAGCTGCAGGGATTCCATTGTCACATTTGCACATTTGTTTTTGTTTATACCTGAAGGGTAATTCATCATCTTATTATCTACACAAAAAACACCGTAAGAGAGGACACAATGTTATCCGCAGTACACAATTTAAACCTTGTGAGGCTGAAAGCTCTGAATGTCTTAAAATATACAGAAATTTTGAACTTCACCCCTCATCCGTTATCCGTGCACGGCTCTGTAACGCAAGCCTCACCACCATCACTCCATAGATATCATTGAATAACCTTGATATGTTTCCTCCGCTAATTTTTTCGGGAAGCTCCTTGAATGTCAATTTTCCCATTTTCCATGTAAGAGTTTAGCTTTATACCATTATATTTCATAGGGGCCCAATTGGAAACTCAACTTCCATCTGAGTTTCTTGGATCTGCTAATTGTGTGGGCCCCCTCGCAGTCAACACTTGATTTGTCCAGAGCTCGGAATAACATGTGCTTATTTAGTTTTTTATTTCTAAGACAAACAAACAAAAAGAATAATACAATAATGTCCTTAATAGTTTCTGCTATTACTGAATGTCTATTCGCACAATTGTTATTCACACATATATATAGTTACATATTTAAAGAAACATGGCCGCAAACCGTTATATAAAAGAAAACTACGATGATACCTGAGTGTCACTACCATCATCGCTACCACCATCGGTGCTCTCATCGTCATCCCCATCTCTGCTACAACTGTTATCATGCCCTTAATTGCTTTTTGAGTTTAATGGATTAGTGGGCCTTGTGCCACTTTACTCCCACCCACTTGACTGATAGAAGCAGAAAAGTCGAGATTTTGGAATCAAGTAGCTAAAAAATGAAATAAAGAAAACATATCACTTTACGCTATGACACCTCCTCAACGAGATCAGTAAACCCATTAATTATGAATGTACGTCAAGATAACGAGACCATCTATAGTTGACCCGTCCTCTTTGGCAATCGAGTAGTTCAAACGAGCCCTTTTTAGTGCTGATTCTGAAGTCGCGGTCCTTTTCTGAAGTTATTTATTAACAGAATTCAAACACTCAGTTTCAGCTTTGCAAGCCGAGTGCTCGTTTCTAAGGGTTTGAAACTCTCCCACGATCCTTTTTTGGTTTTCCTCAAGTTCTTGCATGAGTCCCTCATAATAACTCTCCATTTCATTCATCTTTCTTACAAGATATTCATTCTCGGATTTTGCTACAAAAATTTTCCCCCCCCCCCCCACTTCACTAAAAGCTTTTCAGGGGTGGACTTGGTAATTCCCAAAAGGAAGCATGCTTTCGGGATCGACTAACGTTATTAAAAAGCACCTCTAAATCAGACTTTAACACTCTTAAATCAGGCTCATGAGAACAAGCATAAACCTTTTCTTGCAGGTTGCGTATTCGATCCTCCACAAGTAAGACCCCATCGACCCATTTGACCGTTTTAACATGATCTAATTTCTCGATATTTCTTTCCATAAACAGTGAGCTCGATTTCATTTCTGTCAACTTTTGTAGTTCGGTTTTAAAAGTTGACATTCCTTATTTTTAAAGAAGGTAACTTCTTTTGATACTCCGTTGACTATGAAGCTAAAAAAATCTAGCTTAGCTAGTTTCTTGCGAAATACTTTTGTTTCGTTTCCCAGCTTCATTAGCATGACCTCAATAGACTTAACTATATCTTGAGCTTGGTAATGGATCATTCAACGGCCGCCAAGCTTCCTCTGAGCCTATGGATATCTCTTCGAATCAAGTGCCACATCCTGTGTGCAAATTTTCTATTGGTGCTTTGACTCGCAGAGATCTTTGCTCTTGACACTATTCGACATCATGATGTTGTTATTTTCTGATGCTTTTGACGACTCGACAAATGTAACATGCGAGTTTGTAACATTCTTCATGTAGGTTAGTTTCATGGGCTAGCTAGTTAAAAAGCAAAAAAGACAGAATTTAACAACAAAAAAGATTATATTATGTGCATGTAAAATTGATAAAAAAAAAGGCCTTAACCTTATATCATCTCCCGATCATCGGCATTTCCAGTTGGAAGATGATGATCTGCAGTATTAGGTTCGCGTTCCATTATCTACTTTATTGCCACTTTGGCGAGGACCTTTAACCCTCTGCTGCTCAACTCTCTCATTAATCAACAAAGATACATTCATACACGTGAATGCCGTAATCAGCAACGGCACATTGGTACTCTCATTAGCATTTTAAAAAAGCATACCTGAATCTAGTTAGCAGTCAGCAGCTTATCAAAACCTAAAACCAACATCATACGAGGTTATGTCAAACATTATATTTCCAAAACTATAAGCTTAAGATGTTGACGCATAAGAATTTGTGTTGCTCACATGCAAAATGGTTCCATGATCAGATCCAACAAGTGGAAGAGAAATAGCAGCCGGCTGTGAAGCATCAGCATAATCAGCAAGATTAGCAAGATTGATGGTAGCTTCACCGAGGATACTAGACCGTGATGAACCTTGGGCTCCGAATTCATAGCAAACTATAGTTAATATAGCAATTGTAGTAATCACTATTTTTATAGTGTTTCGTGTCAAATATTCTTTTTATTAAAAAAGATATATAATATAAGGGTATGAATGTAATTTTACTCTACCATTTGATAATCAGTAATGTTATAGTTAGTAACAAACTAGGCTATGGGTCCCAATACCGTCTTAAAAAGTTGCAAGATGTATATTTTCACATGTGAAGAGGTTTTTAACACAACTTAAAAAGATACGTGACGTATATTTTCACATGTGACGAAGTTGTTCACACGTCTTAAAAAGCTACAAGACGTATAATTTCACATGTGAAGATGTTTTTCACACATCTTAAAAAGCTACGAGGGATAAATTTTCACATGTGAAGAGGTTGTTCAAACATCTTAATAAGCTACAAGACGTATATTCACATGTGACGAGGTTGTTCACACATCTTATAATACTTGAAAGCTGTAAATGTACTTATTGAAGTCGTTCACATATACCTTTGTCGAGTGAAAACTAAATCTATAATTAAGAAAGCATAACAGTAAGTACTATCAAGACTACTAAAACAATGAATCTACAAATAAAGTTCACAGCTTGCGTAATATTGGTTGAGGCATTTCATCAAACGGTTGATATGCATTACAAAGTTGAATCAATTCGATGAGATGATAGTGATAAAAGTATTAAATGAACAAATATTACAAGCAATCGTTAAACTGAACACTGATTACAAATATATGAATGATGAAAGTATAAGATTTAACCTTTTGAAGAACCAATTTTAACCTAAAAACCTCCAAAATAGTGACAGAATGGTGCTCCTATGGCGGTGTAGTGGTGGTTTGAACGGCGGTGTTTCGAACGGCGGTGATCGGGCGGTGTAGTGGTGGTTATGTGAGGAGATTGTTGAAGGTAGTTGGTAGGAGAGGATCGTATTGTTTTTCACCTCAGAAGTGTGTGATGTGTGTGTGTTTTTTTTACATTATATATTAGTTGTGAGTTTTAAATGACAAATATACCCTTAGTTAGTATACTTAGTATAAGTTATAAATTAATCTAAGCCCTTAGGTCTTAAAAAAGAAGGGGTTAATGGAGGGCTAGGATCCCTTCTTTCCTTCTCACAAAAATTAGCCTTCTCACTTTAACGCGCCCCTATATATCTATAACATATATATGAGGCTAACTATGACTGGATATATATGATTTAGTGACTGTACGCCACCTCAACGATGACATGGCAAACACATGACATGGAATTTTATCTATAGACATTCAAGATAGACTCCATAATTTCAAGATATACTCCATAATTTCCATAAGTCGATAACATTGAGTATATCTAAGACTTACCAGCTGATAATTATCCATAAATCTTTGTAAATTAAAATATAACTTAACTCTTATTAGTCAAAAATATGATACTAAACCACTTTGTTGAGGGTGGGATACAGACCGGCAGAGAAAGTATTGACTCCCGAATAGTGAAAGGTTTTAGCCAGGAAGTATATCTTAAAACATCATTCGTGAGTTGTGTTCATATATCATCAATCATATATGTTGAAAAAGGGCATGTTATTTGTAAATATGTTAAAAATATATCAAACATATTGTATATTGTTTCAATATATGCATATCTTGTTCTAAGTGGATCATTTTAAATTATAGCTAATTAGTTCATTGTTAACAATATAATGTGTTTGTTTTTTTATGATGGTTGGGTGATGATGATGATGGGGTTAATTGAAGAAGAATATTTCAGGTTTGTATGTTCTCAATTGATTCATGATAATTTTTAGACAATGAAACAGTTTAATTGTACTAAGTTGCATGTTTTCGGATTTACCTGCTACTGATAAGCTTTTAGGTTTGACTATTTGAGCATTATATCTATTATGTGACCATGCTTTTCTAGGTTGGGTATATTTATTGACGTTTTATTTTTTTCATCATCATACTCACTCCGAAAATAAATTATTTTGTTGTTATACTGATATGATGGATCAATAGTCGCGGAAAAAACATGTGGAAAATAAGGTTCATCATTCCAAAGGTATTGAAAATGTTTCATTCTTTCTAAAGTTTGATGTCATAAAAACTTTAAAATTTCATTTGCTCCAAAAAGATTTCACCTTCATCTAAAACGCTGGCAAGATCATTCGTAACTTGATTTGTTATTTTACAAATTATTGGTGCTCATGCTTATACATTCACACTTAGTTCACTTGCTGATTAGATCAGAAGTTGTCTATTATCTATTTATCTGATCTTACAGTGGATTGTTTTATATTTATAGGCGTATTTTAGTAAGCTTTTAGGTTTGACTGTTTGAGCATTATATCTATTATGTGACCATGTTTTTCCAGGTTGGGTATATTTATTGACGTTTTAGAACTAGGCAATAATACCACCTGTTTAAATCGTTTGCCTTCACTTTCCTTTTTTTAACCCACAATCAGATTTGCATTTCTTCTCAAATGATATAGGATAAAAACTAAAACGTCTTAAAATATGTTTACTATCTTGGGGGTATTATAATGAAGCAAAAAAGGGCCCGTTTTTTTCACTAATTTTAACCCTCTAAGCATGGTTATCGTTGCAATTTTAGGATCTGATTTGGACTTGCTACAATCTGATTTAGACTTTATTTCACTTTTTAAAATCTAAGGTTACTGGGATTGTGCTTAGAGGGTTCTTTTCAATTCTAGGATATGATTTGGACTTGCTACAATCTGATTTGCAAGGATTGTGAACACTACTTTGTAAATAAGGGATTTAATTTCAACAGATTCATATCTTCTGGATAATATCGAGAAGATCATGCATATCAACACTGTAATTATACAGGTACAAATTAGTTTTATATTGTAATTTTTTTAGCATTGCACATGTCCTTGAATAAATCAAGAAGAGTTGATTGATTATATCGTAGGAGGTAACTAATAAGGTCTTAAGTGTCCAGGACTTTCAAGATGATCAACTAAAAGGAGGTTTTGAGAGAGGTATAACACTGTATCCATATTTTAAAATATAGATTCTCATGTACATATTCTCATAGGCATGTTAGGCTATATTCTGAATATGGTGGTAAAATTTTCTTTAAAGGTCTCCATCATGAAACGAGTACGCCAGCCAAATGTGGTTTTCTTGGGTGCGATATAACGGTTCGTCTTATATTTCATTGTGACCCAAATATCTACATAGGTTAAGCTCTCTTATTCTACAGAGACACACCATTATTCATTGCAAAGTATGAATTGGAGTTTAAATAACAAAAAAAAATTTAACCATTGCAATTGTAAGATAGTCTCAATTTGGTCATTTTGTCATGCAAATAAGAAACTTGTAACAAACTTTGGTTTAAAGGTTAATGACTCAATTAAAACAACATACTCAAATCATTTTTTTAATCTTTTTAAAATGCAGGTTTGTGATTTCGGGTTATCAAGATTTAAAGCTAATATACTTTCATATCATCAAAAGCTATTGCAGGAACCATAAATGGACATGTTTACAATATTGAACATGTCATTTGAGATAGTGACTGGATGTGCTTTGTTTAAAATATGGTAACAAACCTTGCACTAGATTGTCTACATGTCAAGTTCTTTGGTAGTGTGGCCAAAGAAAAGTTTTCGTTAGATACTCCTCATTTTCAATCATCTGAACGAGATGGTATCCCACATACAGACCAGAATGGCTAATCATTAGATCACTTTTTATACAACGTCCGGCTAATCAGTCTAGGGATAGCTACTAAGTATGATGCACAAGGAGCTGACTGTCATCGTTTTTGGACTGTGGTTGGTATGGATATATGACTTATTTTTAGTATGCGAAAGGTTACGTGGTATTTACTAAATTTTAATGATATTTGTAGCGTGGTGCCGATGTGAAGGCAGTGTATCTGGTCGAGCAAACAACATTGCACATGAGTGTTGTTAGGGGAGCCATTGAAGTTGCATATCTTTTGTTTGAAGAATGTTATCGGGTCAATGCATCTGATATAGATATAAGGTTAGTTTTTGTTGATACATGCCAATTGTTTGCAGAGAGGTTGTAGCCAATTTGTTGAGTTGTAAGCTGTAAGGTTTAACAAATAACGCGTGTTTGAAACTATATTTGATGATATTATATTAGCCATTTCTTAATATACAAAACCATATGACTTATACACATCCATTTATCTTCTTCTTGTGTTCTCTGACTTCATTAAAATTGGTCAACAAAATCATGTGTTTTTAAGCTACACTTTACTTGCATCCATGCTTAGATTAATAAACTGCTCAACAAATTGTATATATAATTGATATGTTAGTTTGTTTGTTTCACACAGAAATCCAACTCTAGACACATAGAACGATAGATGAACTAAATCACTAGATGTCTATTTATCGAGTTAAAATGAGATATTTGATGTGTGTGCGTCAATGCAAAACCGTTGTAAACATCACCAAGGTAAAAGGCAAAATGATACGTACTTTCTATTACATGCTTTTACATATTGGTAATTATGTTACTTCATTTTAATGTGAAAATGTATATGTCAGTGTATATTTCCATCAATTTTACCGGTAAGATCAATCTTTATTTATCTCGAACCATCATCACATTCATGAAAAAATCATCTAATATTTACAATGTTATCGTTTGTACTCTTATTTTGGTCTTTATTAAGTTTACTTTTTCTTATGCAGTACATAACGGCTATAGACACGTGGAGTATTGTGTGTTACGAGGAGTAGGATTAAAGTAACATTGAGCAAGATGACACTTGTGAAGGAAATGTGCGTGGCACTCGAAACAAAGCAACACTAACACACCAATAGATTTGATAAGTCATAGGTTGCAAATGCTAGATGTGGCTTAAAGAATTGCACTCTCATGAGCCTCTTATTCAATTGATTATACATTTATACAACTCAAAAGTTGGTATTATCATTGTGTTACGCCAATTTCTTGACTATTTTTCACATATAGTCATAGCATTTTAACATTGTGGTTTGATGAAGACTTCATATAGGTGCATGGATGATAATAACGGATGGTGATTATGTTTGCACTTAATAGTTAGAAACTCAGTTTTTTAATATAAAGGATTATGAAGAATGTTAGTTTTCAATATGTTTCCGATCTTTAAAAGTGATTGCATAAACAGAAGGCTAAAGAGTGATTTGCATAAAACTGCTCTAGACATGGGAGAATTATTTATAATTTAGTTTATGGGTAAATACTATAGATCCTTGCAGTCAATCGGTTTATCTGCCGAGGCTAAAGCAGGCCAAATTGGTATTTGTATTTTATTTTAGTTGGTATTACTAGACAGTTGGAGTTATATAATTAATGATGATAAGGAGAACTATTTTATTTTGCTATATTCTAAAGAAATATGAAGCATGTGAATTGAGTATCATTAGGAGATTTGGTTTAGCTCTTGACAGAAACCGTTAGTTAAATATTTTAGCTTATCTCTTGAATATAAGATTTTATGTTTTATTGCTATTTCTACTAATTTCTAACTCAACTTCTTATTCCCATTTATGTTTTGAGAGAACAATAAATCATTGACATATAATACAATATTCTATTATCATATTTAGTT
>BQNB010099872.1:0-24831 GCA_026074375.1 Tanacetum coccineum | reverse complement strand
TTGCATAGAGCTTTGGAAAAGTGGTCCTACACTTTAAAAGTGACACTAGGTAGAGGTTTGATTGTTCCCGTAGAACTTTGGCAGGTTTTTGAGTGGCGGTTTGCTAATTCATACGTATAGCGGTTTGATATACACTCTTGTAGCGGTTTAGGAAAGGGGTAGCGGTTTGATATCTTTCATGGTTCTTCCTAAACGTTACTCTGCCAATTTTTAAGCTTGGTGGTGGTTTGGTGTCAATTGGTGGCGGTTTAGAAAAAACAGTCAAGGCAGTGGTTTGTCAATTGGTGGCGGTTTAGAAAAAAACAGTCAAGGCAGCGGTTTGTCATAGGCAACGGTTTGCTAAGTTTAAATTGGCAGCGGTTTGACAGATTTTTTAACAGCGGTTTACTCAGTTCCATCCAGTGGTTTGCTAATCTTTCGCTAGCGGTTTGATCATATTTTAGCTAGTGGTTTGACATTTTTCATGCCAACGGTTTGTTAATTATTGGTGGCGGTTTGGTTAATTCAAGTCAGTACCGAAAATCACTTTAAGTTACCATTTTCGGTACAGGCCAATTTCGGTGAACTAAATTATGGACACTTTGGTTCTTGGACACTAAAAGACAATTAATCTTATCTTAATGAACCATCAACCTAAATCAACAAAAGGACTTCAAAGACATTTAACTTAAAAACAAACTATCACCATCTCACGGTTTCTTCTTGACTTTGTAAAATCCCGTAAAAGTTTATTTTTTCCGGTTTAAGTCATAGAGGTGTAAAATCACGTGCAATACCAAGGACTTTAATCATAAGCAAATCATAATCACTAATTTGATCATATCTTATCATTTCATATCACTTTTGCAATGTCGACTCAACAAGACATTTATGCTGTTGGTTCTGAACACCGTCCTCCTATGCTTAACAAAGAGAACTATGTTCCATGGTCATCACGTCTTTTCCATTATGCAAAAAGTAGACCAAATGGAAAGTTAATCTACAACTCCATTATAAACGGTCCTTATGTCAGACGAATGATTCCTGAACTAGATGATGCAGCCCGTACATTTCCTGTTCCTGAAACGTTTCATGAACAAACTGATGATGAACTCACGGAAGCAAAAATTAAATAAATAGAAGCTGATGATCAAGCAATTCATAACATTCTTCTCGGTCTTCCTAAAGACATCTATGCTGTTATCGATAGTTGTGAAACTACTCAGGAAATCTGGTTATGCGTTCCGCAAATGATGAAAGGTTCTGACATCGGAATTCAAGAGAAGAAGGCTAAGTTATTTAATGAATAGGAAAGGTTTACTTCAACTGATGGGAAATCGATTGAGTCTTACTGTCATCGTTTCTCAAAGTCGATGAATGATTTCAAGAGAAACAAACACTTTTCAGAAAAGATTGTCAGTAATCTCAAGTTCCTAAACAACTTACAACTAGAATGGAGTCGACATGTTACCATTGTTCTTCAAACAAAGGACTTGCATATAACAACCCACAATTTTCATAAATGTAAATATCCATCTATTAAGTTAGATGATGTACAATCTATCAGTTATATATGAACTCACCTTTTTCAGGGAAATTTTTCGCTTTATTACATTACATTACTTTGCCAATATCTCAATATGCAATATAACCTGCATAACTCAAGTTAACGGACTCGGACAACCTACGTATGGCAATCCTATCCTCATATATGTCAAGCAAACATCATAACATATCAAGTCAATATCATAATATCATTATTACAAGGTACATTATTCCTAAAAGGTACCATTTGCAACATCATATCAAAATGGGCTTTAAACCATTATCGAATGCCCTAAACCCTAACCTCATGAAAAGGTTAACTCCTAAAGTGAATGCACAAGCTACTAAATCATATGTACAAGTAATATAACATCTCATTTGAAATATAAAATCTCTTCAAGTCAAAGTACAAGTCTCTAAAAGCTCAATGTACAAGTCATTAAGCATGATCTCTAAAGTAGCCGTTTTACCTCCATTTTCATTCTCATCTCTTCACTATCACTTGTGAGCAAGCTACTATACTCATTTTACAAGATGTAAACCCTAAATATTCTATTCATAAGCTTTCATACATCTTTTTACACTCAAAACCCTAATTCAAAACCCTAAACCCTAAAACCAAGCTAGTTTCTTAAACAAAAAAATTGACCTTTATTTCTGGCTTTTTATCCATTGTAAACCCAAGCCAACCCTCAAATAAGTTGTAAAAGCTTATTTTACAATCATATAAATCCTATTCAATCATTATCTCATCATTACTTCATCATTTTACCTCACTTGTACGTAAAATATATCCTAGAAACCCTAAATGTACCTAATTGGTTCATTTAACCCGTTTACTTGTTTTAAACCATTCTAATCCTAAATAACCAACCAAGGGCCATTATAAACTCATAAAATGAGTTTAAAAATCATTATCTATCATTAACTTGGCAATGTACAAGAAATCAAAGCCTAGAAAACCTTAACGAATCCAGAAAACCCTAATTATGCCTAAATTTATGGACTATTGACACGTTTCCTCAATTCCAACCCATTTTGTAACTTACAACCAATAACCAAACTTCAATGTGCGTAATACTATCTAAACGCCCTAGTGATTTAAATTTCCATCATTCCGTAATCAAGAGATGGCAAAATATAAGCCAAGAAAGTCAAGAAAACCATAAACGAGCCCTAGTCGAACCCATACTCCCATTTCTTCAATTCTAATCCGTTTTAACCCAAACGAATTGCTAATCTTTGATAATTACTTTAATCCCAGACCTTAACAACCTATTTCATCAATCCTTAATCATTTATAACACAATGTACCTTGTTAAAACCTTTGAAGAACCCGTCGAACCTAAAATGGACCCGGTTTACTTCTATGACCATTTTAACCCCTCTAAATTGCTACCAAGTTCAAATAACCAATGTGAAACTCTTCTAGAATCATAGTAGCAGCTACTAAGCAACTTTGACTTATCCTTGGTCAAATTTGAGAAGCACATGGCTTCCTTTTGGCCTATTTCAGCCGCGGCAACAAAGGATGAAGCCACATCCTTCAACCTAGTTTCCTAGACCTCCATACTTCATTTTCTAGCTTATACACCTCCCTAACTAGACCCTCTACATGTCAAGACCAGATCATAACCCTTGCTTACTCCTTGCTACTTCAAATGGGTATAAATAGGGGCATAGTGTGTTCATTCTTCTTCATCCCCCACTTCCTCCTCTATAACCCTTCATAGTAGCAACTCCTTGCTCAATATGAATTCTAATAGATCCTAAGAAGTCTCAAGTACAGAAAGGAAGCAAAAGAAACCAAGAAACGAAGCCCGAGAGTCGTTACTCTAGCCGTACGAAGCCAAAAGTCCCGATTCTGACTCGTTTCCAAGCTATAAGCTTAAATCAGGTTCTATAAGCTTATATTCTGCTCATGTAACGTTATAATGTTCATATGTTCTTGCTAAAATCATAATATAAAGCTTTGAACTCAAAAACCTAAGTGTATGCCTTTGATCCAAACCATACACCACGAAACCCTAATATCATGTTTTTTACTTAAACTATGAGTTAAACTTGTAAAATTTTGTTATAATCAATCCTAATAAGCTAATATAATGTTAAAATAAGTGCTTTGATAAGTCATGAAAGAATTTGACCTTAAAACCCGCGCGTTTTCATTTTGAAACCCTAATTTGACCCGTTTTACCTTTTAACTTAACGAATCGTTAAATTAAACTTATGTTGTGTTAAATCTTCATATTTTAGTTTATTATAACTTATAAATGACTATTGAAATGTTAAATTAAGCATAGCATGGCAATTTGGACATGTTTTTGTAATTATAAACCATGCACGGGGTATATATCGTAAATATCAGAACTTATAACTAAAAGTGACTAAAAGTGTCCAATTTTATCAAGTTATAACCTATAGGGGTCTATATGTTCACTTTTTAAAGTACAAGGATTTACCTGGTATATCTATAAAAGTGAAGGACCAAAGTCGTAAAAATGCAAACCCTAGGGGTCTACTTGTAATTTTCCAAACCCAAGGTCTAAAATGTAACATTTTGAAAAAGTATAAAATCATATTCAAAACATTACCAGACCTAACTTTAATTAACGCTCCTCGTTGCTTAAACATAATCCAGATATTTGAAAAAAATGCTTAAACTGCTTATTTCGAATCCTTATATCATTCATCATCGATGTGCATTTCAAAAATCATGTCCCGGATCCATATCGAGTACCACAATGACTAGGGAGCTTCATATTAAAGAAGTATCATCTTGGTACTACGTTTCTTCTGTAGTTTTGGTGTTGTGTTTACGATTTAAAGTGCCCTAGCTCCACAAACGTTTACTGAATGACTTCTAAACTTATGATGGCCCGAACGGTGTTATGATAATTTTATATCAAAACCAACATCGATATCCAAACACTTATATATACAATCAAACTAAGACTTGCCATATATTAACCCAGGTTGTCTGTGATTGCCGTGTTGAAGCCGTTACCTTCATTCCCTATACATTAGCTATCAATTCCCTATAACTGTTCAGGTGAGTTTATAGCCTCGCATTTCAAATCTTTTTATAAACCCGCGAGGGAGATACATGCTATAAACATGAATGCAATTATTTCACATGCTATTTCAATTACTATTTGGCCTAATAACTACTTTGCCTTTAAGTCCCTATAATCATGAACCGTTAATTACTCTCTGTAGTAAGCGCGAATGTTGTGAATATATATATTTGGGTTGGACTCCCCGTTGGTGTATCTAGTAACGATAACCAATTGCACATCATTAGAAATCACGCGAGTATTTTGGCAAAGGTGCCCGCAGGGGCAATATTATCATTATAACCTAAGGCATCGGATTCATGAGCTAATGACAATACTAAATTATGTTTTCAATACTAGGTGTATATCAACGTAACCCAAATATCGCATTTGCATTCAAATTACATTACATAAACCTATGGATTTCACTCAACCTTTATGTTGACTTTTTAGCATGTTTTATCTCAGGTAACTAATGGCACGGAGTGACGAGGACATGAAGATGGAAAAACCGTTATCATTCAAATGTTGTGTTTTAGATTCTGGAAACCTCTCGTTTGTAAAAACTCTGAAGAAATAATGAATGATAACTTATTTTCAAAAATGACTCTTTTGATTCGTTTTCTATGATTATGACTGTTGTACCCTTGAAGTAATACCCCAGATTAGCTTCCGCTGCTATATGTAAAAATGGGGGTGTTACATTGCATACAACAGATTACACTCAGCTGTATGATTTCTTGAAGTTCAATCAAAAGGAGGTAGATGAACTAAGAGCTGAACGACTTCAAAAACACAAGATCGTTTAGCACTCATGGAAAATTCCAACAATCCCTTCAATTATCCAGTGTTTCACCCAGATCTACCATCATCAAGTACCTTTATACAACAACCTTTACCCAGCAACAACTATAACCCATAACCATCATTCAACCAGAACTACATGCAACAACCTTTGCCAAATCTCGAAGAGATTACAGACCCTACAACTGCAATGAACATGGAACTTGTTCTAATGGCCAAAGCATTCAAACTAAACTACTCTATACCAACCAACAACAACCAGAGAATTTCATCCATCCCTTTAAATAGGCAGATTGCTCAGTCGGGTATGAATTCGGGTCAAGATAATCAAATGCAGATGGTTGGAGGAAATTGGGGGAATCAGTTTAGACAGTATGCTGGGCAGAATGTAGGGAATCAGGTTGTTCATAATGCAGTTCAGTATCCTGGTGTTCAGAATGTTGGAAATCAGAATGAGGTAATTGTTGTTCCGGGTATAGCTAATCAGAATGGGAATGGTATGGTTGTAGCAGTACGGGCTAAGGGTAATGCAAGTGGGAATAATGGTAATCAGATAAGGTGTTACAACTGTAGAGGATTGGGTCATCTTGCTAGAAACTGCACAGTCAGACCAAGGAGAAGGGATGTTGCTTATCTTCAGACTCAATTACTAATCGCTCAAAAGGAAGAAGCAGGAATCCAACTACAAGCTGAAGAGTTTAATTTGATGGCTGCTGCAGCGGATCTTGATAAGATTGAGGAAGTCAATGCAAACTGCATTTTGATGGCTAATTGCAGCAAGCTTTGACATCGGGCACTCAGAGTGACAAAGCTCCCGTCTATGACTCAGACGGATCAGCTGAGGAACAACTTCATGATAATTGCTATAATGTTAAGATATTTAATATGTTTACTCAAGAGGAGCAGTATACTGAGCTATTCCTGAACCACACCAAGTACAACAGAATGATAGTAATGTTACTTCTGCGGTTTCTAATGTGGAACAAGGTGGGGGAACAGTAGAACAACATCCTATAAATGTTAAGGAAACACGTGTGTTATATGATTCATTATATAATAATTTAGCAATTAAAGTTGAGAAAGTCAACTCGGTCAATCGCAAGTTGAGAGAAACTAACGCTGATTTGACCACTCAGCTTGCTAGATATAAAAATCAAGAAAAGTGTTTTGAAATTAGTCAAAAAATATGACAAACTTGAAAGGTGTTATCAACAATCTGTTTATCAAGAGCAGTGTCTTACTAAAAAGATAAATACACTTCACTTATGTTCAGGTAAACAAATAACGGCTTTGAATGAGGAAATTTCAAATTTAAATAATCAGCTTTCAAAGAAAAAGGCAACTGTTTCTTCTTTTTAAGAAGAAAAGAAAAGGTTGAAGTCTGATTTTAAAATACGCGAAGATGAGTTTCTTGATAAACAGATTCAACTTTAGAATAAGATAAAGGAATTAGATAATATTTTATTTAAAACGGGTCAATCAATTCAAACGACGCACATGCTTTCACCTAAGTCAGACTCGTTTTACCACGCCGATCAGAAAATGGCTTTGGGTTATCAAAATCCTATTTATCTCAAGCAAGCTCAGCAAAAACAACAGAGTTTGTATAATGGCAAAGTTCTATTAGAAAAGCATGATCCTCCTGCTGTGTATGATTTGGAGGAGACACTATAACTTGCTTAAGAGAGTCGCTTAAAATGAAACAATTGAACAAAGAAATAAAACCGGCAAATTATACAAAGATTAATCATCTTTCAGGGGTTTTTGTTTCTCAAACGGCCAAGTCATGTGAAGAGTTATATTTTTCAAATACTTCCAAAATGGTCAATGTTTCTAAAACAATTTCAATACCAAATAAAGAGTTTTTGGATGATAATACACCAAGTGTTGCACTAAAATTTCTAAATGAGGTAAAAAGCACCATTATGACTCTTCAACGTGTTGTCAAACAAAAAATGACTTTAGATATACACAATTGGTTGTCTTCTGCTCACCAAGAGATTCACAAAAATTGTAAAAGATAAAATTTTCCCTATCATTAACCAAGTTGATGCTAGAGTGTAAAATTTCAAAATACAATTTTTGAAAGAAGCAGCCAAATTTGTTCGAGACTTCCAATCTCTTGCAAAAGAAGCTGATGAATCTCTTGCTAAGCACAAGGCATTGGAATGGGAAGTTGAGCGTCTCTCGAGAGCAGTTGTCAGTCAGGATATTATGTCTATTGTGCAAAGTAATTCTGTTGTTGATACATCAAATCTCCAAACTTGATCGTACGAAAGAACGTTTTGAAAATTGTATCATTAAAAAGGAGAATGAATATTCTAAACTTTGGAATGATTTGTAACACCTCCAAAATCGGACTACGCAGCGGAACATGTAACAATGGGGTGCCACGTCATAATACAATACACAAGATATAGGAAACGACCTCAAATGGGACGTTTTTAAATAAGTCATATTCGATGCATTCAAAATATCAGAGTTTTAGTTTTGGTCCCAAAAGATTTACAAGACATCTTACTAGATCCCATCATTTCAAAGTTTTAAAAACAAGGACATAGTTCAGTAGACGACACAAGTTTTGAGAATTTAGTTAACATTTGCATCAAATAAACGAGAAAACACAAAATCCATCATCCAGATATCCAAGCGAGCTCCCATCCTGAAATCACACCTTATTACCTGAGATAAAACATGCAAAAACGTCAACAATAAAGTTAAGTGAATTCATAGGTTAGAAGTAAAGTATGTGTGGACCACAAGATTTAAGTACTGGTTGACTATGAAACATATTTAATAGTCTGAAACATGTATTATTGCTCTAAGCTCATGACCCCGAAACCTTAACTGTTTTCGCCCTTTATAATATACATAATGTATGCCAAAACATTCTAAAGTTCTCAACATGTTAAATGCACCATGGTCAACTTGTGACCAGAAATTCAAGGCGGGGATTGTCAGTCCCGATAGATCTATCCACAACATTTGCGTTTACAACACTAGTAATTAACGGTTCATGATGAAAGGGACTTAATTGGCATTGCGGTAACTTAGGCAATAATAATCAGGCAATAATATGGAATAGCATACCATTTGAAAAGTACTTGCGTCCAATAAAAACATGCATGTAATCTCACCCCGGAATTTGTAAAACAATTAAGTAGTTAAAGGGGCTATGAACTCACCGTAGGTAGAAGTAGTCGAACAGGAAATCAAATAAAGAGAATAAGCACCAACGAATCAACCACGACCTAAATATAAGTGGCGCGTTATTAGAAGCTTTAAATATTACCACGTAAATGCATAATTGCATATAAAAAAATATGTACATATATATTGCATATACATAACCATGTGCTTAGAATTCCTACACGCGCCTTAAAACTCTTATAATGACATCCCAAGTGTTTTTCTTTAAGCTTACGAACTATTTACCCTTCCGTTTAATTTCTATTTAGAAAAAGTTTCCACTTTTAGAAGGTTACTAATTTTCGATCTTATTATTTTTAGAGGTGACAAAAGTTCTAACCCGACCTATGGAGTATAATATTTCTCGTCTAAACATTCTTAAGTTTATAAGACTCTTACCACTTCATATGATCTCTTTACAATTTTTTTTACTAAACTTGACTTTTATTAAGTCAAAGCCTTTTTTAGGTTGACCCTCGGTTTTTAACCTAAAATTACCCATTTTCAGACTTCGCAAGCCTTGTGGGAAAGTAAAACGGCATTTTGAACAACTTTTTAGTTTTACCCGAGACCCAAAACTCGACATAAAAGGACGAAAATGCCCTATTCTTAGGTCTGATGTAACTAAAGAAATATGAAAAACGCAAACTTTCTCTAAGCTTTTCGGCCTGCAATTATACTTTTTTAGACTTAGTAAACCTCGAGGAAAGGTAAAATGTCAATCTAAACAACTTCTTTGTTTTAACGGAAGGTCGATTCGGACCAGAAAGGGCCCAAAACGGCTCACGAAAATCGCATCAGCAAGTATTAAAATATATAGTGCAGAATTCGTTTTATTGATTTTTAAACTTTCGGAGGCCATAAAAACTTCATTTTTAAGAGTTACGGTACGTTTGACCTATCGATTCGAAGCTATTAACATCCCCTAACATAATTTAAGTTCTAATTTCAATTTTACAAAGTTTGACTCGGCCGAATACGACACTCTAATTTTCTGCACTAACTTGGGTAGCTTTAAACCCCTTCAAACTTCAATTTTTCATACTTTCGCAATATCACATGTAACACCCCCAAAATCAGGTCGCAGCGGAATGGTAACATTGGGGTGCTACTTCAAAGTACAACAAACAAGATATAGGAAACGACCAAAAATGGACGTTTTAAGATAATATTTCATTTATAGCAAAATATCAGAGTTAATACATTAGGTCCCATAAGTTTTAAAAGTCATAAACATTCTTAATTAAACAAAAGCTTCATAATACCAAAAGATGACTTAAGTTTTTAAAGATAATAAAAGTTGCATAAACTTTAGATAAAACACAGAATCCGTCTTCATTGATATCCGCCACGGCTCCCGTCCAATCTTCATACCCTAGGACCTGAAATTACATGCTAAAAGTCAACACAAAGGTTGAGTGAAATCATAGGTTTATCAGTAAAAAGGGTGGACCACAAGATCGAAGTAATAGTAGACTCTGAAACACATTCAGAAGTCCAAAACATTTATTATTGCACTAAGCTCATGACACCGAAGCCTTAACTAGATTTGTGCCCCAATCAGAAAATAGGATGCTTGCCAACACCCTAACATCTCTCAATGTTAAATGCACCCGATCAAACTAGTGACCCAAGTAAGGGTGGGGATTGTTAGTCCCGATAGATCTATCCATAACACCAGCGCTCACTATAATAGCAATTAACGGTTCATGATAATAATGTATTCGGGGCTCTCTGTTATCCAAGAATGATCGTGAAGGTTATTGGGATGCTTGGTGCAAAAGGTGGATATTGCTGTTTCATTGGTTATTCTGCTGATATCCTGTGCTTTACTGGTTTACAACCGGAAGGACAAGAAAATCTGGAGACATGAATGTGACATTTGATGAGCTTTCAGCAATGGATTTTGAACAACGCAATTCAAAACCCGGGCTTCAAAGCATGACTTCTGGACAAATCAGTTCAGGACTCGATCTTACTTATGCTCGGTCAACAATAACATCTCAAAAACCAACTGAACGTGAATTGTATTTACTGTTCGAAGCCATGTATTATGATTATATTGATGGTCAACCGTCATTGCTAAGAATGCTTGGGCTCAAGCACCTCAAGTTCTTCAGACTCCAACGGCATCTACAACAATAGCAGACACAGCACCGACACCAACAAATTCATCTCTCAAGCTACAAATTTTTCAAATACTTCACAGGATGTTGACGAGACTCGAAACTACACAATCCTGTTTAGCATCAACCTGCACAATGTGACATTGTTCCAAATGCTATGTTCTGATGAAAATACATTTGTAAACCCTTTGCTACTCCATCCACAAGTGATGGCTGATTCGTCATCCTCACCAATATGTGGATCCTCGAACATGCATACGTTTTACCAACCATACCCTCATTGAATTTCAATCGACTAAGGATCACCCTCTGGAACAAGTGATCGGAGAACCCTCTCGACCAGTTCTGACAAGGAATCAACTGCGATACGATGGTGACATGTGCATGTACGCATTAACGATAAGCATTGTGGAACCAAAGAATGTCAAAGGGCTTATGACTGACCCTGCATGGATTGATCATTGCAAGAGGAGATTCTTCAGTTAAAAGGTGATGTGATGGGTGGTAGTTCCTCTTCCGGATAACATAAAAACCTCTTACGTGTGATTTTCGAAATGGTTATTCTGAAACAAGCATGTTGAAGAGAAACATACGGCTCATCGAAAACATAGACTCGTTGTTGTGAAGAGGGTATTCGCCAAGAGGAAGAATGATTTTGAAGAATCCTTACTCCTGTTGCTTGAATGGAAAGCTCTCAGGATATTTTTGGCATATGCTGCACTCAAATGTTCATTGTGTTTCCAAATGGACGTGAAAATGACTTTCTTGCATAGTACGCTCAAAGAAGATGTGTACGTGTGTCAACCTGAGGTTTCATCGATGCTGATCATCCAAGCCATGTCTACAAGTTAAAGAAGGCACTATATGGGTTAAAGCAAGCACCAAGGGCATGGTACGATGAATTGTCAACGTTTCTCCTACATAATCACTTCTTTAAAGGCACAATTGATCCAACGTTGTTTATAAGACGCTTCGACGATGACATCTTAGTGGTACAGGTCTATGTTGATGATATTATCTTTTGTTCTACATACCCTATGTATACCCAACTATTTTCTGACCTTATGAAAAGCCGCTTCGAAATGTCGATGATGGGGGAAATGACATTTTTCCTTGGTTTACAAGTTAACTAATCCCCCTGTGGCATCTTTATAAACCAGTCCAACTACATGTTAGAAATCCTTAAAAAATATGGAATGGAAAATTGTTGATCCAGTTGGTACTCTAATGGAGATCTAAAGACAAGCTTGACCTTGATCAAAAAGGGTCTCCAAGTCGAGCCAACAGATATCGTATGCATGATTAGTGCCCTAAATGTATCTTACGTCTAGTAGACCGGACATTGTACATGCTACTTTGTTTATGTACTCGGTACCAGGCTAAGCCAACCCGAGAAGCACCTCAAAGAGGTTAAAAGGATCTTTCGTTTATCTCCGGGGAACAGTTAATACGGGTCTTTGGTATACCGATGGATTCTGGTATAGAACAACCGGGTTTTCAGAGCTGACTATGCGGGATGTAAAGACACTTCAAGAGTACTCTCCGGTGGGCTCAATTCTTAGGCGAAAAGTTGGTTTGCTGGTCCTCAAAGAACTAAGACTGTAATGCGTTGTCTACTGCGGAAGCCAGAATATGTGTCTCTATCCGTTTGCTGTGCCAAGTCCTTTGGATGCGGGACACAGTTAACTGATTATGGCTTTCACTTCAACAAGATTCCTATTTATTGTGATTCTACATCAGCCATAGCCATATCCTGCAACCCAGTCCAACACTCGAGAACAAAACACATCGTAGTCCGCTACCATTTCATCAAGGAACACGTGGAAAAGGGTACGATTGAACTGTATTTTGTCAAGACGGATTACCAATTGGCCGACCTCTTCACCAAAGCTTTCCAGTAGTACCGATCAACTATTGGTTCGTCGCTTGGTATGCGCAGTTTATCTCCTAAAGGGAAACGTGAACGTCTTGCAAAATCTCAGTTATTCCCTGTATATATTTTATTTAGAAACAAAATAAAAAAATATAAAATCAAGGAAAAACAAAAATTATAAAAATATAAAAACCTATAATACAAAAATATCAAAACTCTAAAATTTCCAAAATACAAAAAGAATCTTCTTCCGGACATGTCTTCGACAATGATAACATTTGCGCACCTTGAAATGTGATTAATATTAACTCAGGTGAATAAATGAAGTTCGAGCGAGACGTTTCAATTGCTTTCAAAAAGGACCTTTCATTTTTTTTCTCTAGACTTCTAAGTAAATGTCGCTTAGGATCGGTCTCCAAGAAGGAAAATGTTCATTTATGTACATTATCCTACACAACGGGAAGCTCATATCTTCCGGTCTTGAGCTAAGTCATATAACATTAATAGTTTTGAGATGCTCAAGTGAAGATCTAAGGAAAATGAGGGTAAATAAGATAGATCTCACTTTTTTCGTTGAGCAAATTTTTCAAGATATTCTCAATAAAAAAAATTAAATTCTTTCAAAAATTGTGTGTCAACTAAGTCAGTACTCGTCCCTCCAGTTTTCAATCTATTTCTATTATTGAGGGGGAGTATAATGTAATATGATTCATTCTGCAATGCACTCCTCTTCTCCAGACTTTGTTAGGCTCATGTGAATTCCGGCCATTAACTTGTTTTTTAATTCACTTAATTGTCAAAAATTGTTAAACACATATGCAATTTTTTGAAGGGGGAGTATAGTGATTAAAATGTGATCAATACGGATTAATAACAGATACGATCTTCAATCTATAAGTGCGTTCCTAAACCTCGCTGTGCATAATCTTCATTAATATGGGTGCATATGTGTAGGGGGCCTTTGGTAACTCGTGGAAAAAAACTCAATGTGTCTCAAATGATTTCTCAGACACGTTGATTGATTTTTTATCAAATGGTTTTATGGATCTTCATGGCAATACACAAAGACCGACCAACTGTTGTTTCTCAAGGAGTTATAAGGCGGTTAAGGTTAGGTATATTCGTTCCATGATCCAGCCAAAACCGGAGGGATCTACCCAGGAACACTCCATTAGATAGAGTAGAAGTCCTAGGTATGATTAAAAAGGAGTAAAGTGAGAATAAGGGAATAGTGCCGACTGAGATGGAGCTAGTGCTGGAACAAACCCAACAAGGTACTAGTCATGAAGTCTCGGTAAGCACTGAAGGGGTTGAAGAATGAAAAAGAATTGTAAGGATAAAGGGTGAAAAGAAAGAAGCCCTCCATACAACCTTAGGCAGAAACCGGGTCAATGCATAATCTATCGGTAATCACAAAGATGATTCTGATATTGAAGACAAGTCATCATGGACCCAGTGATGCAATGCACAACCCTCCTTAGCCACTCAGAATCTCTCAAAAGATTTCTGTTTCATTTCTCACGGAGATCAACACATTTCTATCGGCTTTCTTATTCCAAGATCGTTGATATTGAAAAGGTGGCAGTCCGCTCCAGCCTCCGATTACCAAATAACAAATGTGCACTTATAGAGTCTAGAGCCAACGAGATCCATCAAAAATCTCACTAGGACACAAATTCCAATATACAAAATGTAGTACATCATTATACAACATTTGGTATCATTAAGGTCCACGCATTTTCCTTGTGAGAATTGTCAGAAATAGAGTGATACTCTTTAGTATTCACAGTGAAGATGGAAATCCTTCTTGAGCCAACATCAAACAAGCTCTTGGTAGGTGACTTGCGAGATTCTATATGAATCAAACTTGTGTCAACTAGAAAGAAACGATGGTGCGATTCTATATGAATCAAACTTGTTCCAGTAATATGAATTGACGACTCAATCAGAAAGATAGTAACTATCTGATTCACTCTTACCGTGTTGTCTGCTTTGAGACGCTCCGGTAACGAGAACGGCTAGTGCAGCTGCGAAACCCTGTCAAGGAGATTCTTTTGAATTCTACCTGAATCCATGCAGTATATTTATACTGATTAACGGGGAACTGTGGTTATTGCAACCGTGTATTCGACGAAGTGACAAAGACACTTTCGTCCATATCTGTTTATCTCTATCACTAATTGTTGCAGGTTTCCCGACGGTAGCAGCTTCTTGTCCATGACGAGTCAAGATTCAAGACCTCATGTCAATCCACAAAGTATTAATACATGATGAAAGCTCAAAGACTATCAAAGTCTTCCTCGCATCTTGATGAACAAAGCACTTCCCTCATAAGACATTTTGTGGTACAAGTAATCATGTTAAAAGAAAATATTGAGGGAGATTGTTAGCAAGCTTTCAAGATCTTGAGCATGAGGGTGGAGACACAAGATTGCAAGGCGGCATAAAGATTCAAGGATAAAGATTTAGAGATCTTAGTAGTCAAGACAAATCAAGGCCAAAGACCACGATATCAGTATTTTGTCAAAGTATATCAGTTATAGATCATGATCCAGATCACAAGCATGCAAATGAACTTCAAAAGGATTCCTAAGAATACAAGGCTCCAAGACTCAAGACGTCACAAGAAGGATCCACAATTGAATGACCACCCCTTAGGGGGAGATTGTTAGCCGTGTATTTATTAAAGTGATGGTCATTAAATATTTCCGAGCCTTGTATAAGTAAAACGTAGTTTACGGGAATTTAGTTAAGCTAGTTGGGCCTAGTTGTCGGGCTCAAACCCATTTGTATTAAGAACCGGCCTAAAGTAAAGCCCACAAGAATAGTCCACTCTTGTAGCTATATAAAGCCCTCTCCAAGTGTGGAGAGGGTGTTGCTTCTCATTTTTTCTTTTTATGAACAAGTAACCATTTTTCTTTTTTACTTTCTCTCTCTAAAATATTTTTCTTATTTTTGTGTTTGGTGATGAAATGATATCGTAACAGAGGTGATTTGGATCACCACATCTAAAACATTTTCTTTAAACCATCATTTCTACTTCTTTGGAATGTTTTTCTATCGCCTCGTAGTTGTCTTACAAATCTTCCTCATCTCTTGAAGAGTTTATTGAATTCCTTTACGGCCATAGCATACTCTTCGTCTTCACTATCGGAGCTTGAGTTATCTTCATCACTTACTTACTTTTTCACCTTTAATGCAAGAGATCTACTTTGTTATTTCTTGCCTTTGACCGTTTTGAAATCTTTCTTTATTACTTCTTCATAAACTTTCAAGTTTCCAATTAGTTCGTCAAGAGGTAAGGTTGTTAGATTCTTTAATTCCTCAATCGCCGTGACTTTCGCGTTCCATTTAGGATGTAATGCCCTAATAAATTTCCTAACACAATTCTTGCTAGAAAAACCTTCATCAAGTGCTTTTAGACTAGTAATAATAGTGTTAAATTTAGCAAAGGCAATATATATTGATTCCTCTTCTGGAATCATGAATTGTTCATATTGTTGAACAAGAAGATCTATTTTGTTTGCTTTGACTTGATTATTACCTTGATGAGTGATTAACAAAGTATCCCAAATTTCTTTTGCGGTTTGACACATAAAAATTCTTTTATATTATTTACGTGGTAAAGCAATTATAAAATTACCTTTTAGCTTATTATTTTTTTTTTTTTTTTTTTTTTTTTTTTTTTTTTTTTTTTCTTTTTTTTTTTTTTTTTTTTTTTTTTTTTTATAGAAATTTCTTTTTAAGATCATCATTTTGTTTATGAAAAGGTTCAATTTCATCCTTTTTAGTTTCGGGATTATTTGGAATATAAGGAAAATCACCATCGATAATAACATGCCAAAGATCTAGATCTTTTGACTTCACATTATGTTTAAATCTTTTTTTTCAATAAATAAAATCCATCACTTTCAAATAGTGGTGGTCTTTTGCATAGATTGCCCTTCTAAAATTTTTTCAATTCCATAGATCGATTCAAGTTTTAAAATATAATTTATTTTAAAAATCTTGTTTAACGTGGCTCTTGATACCAATTGTGGAAAACTAGAAGGGGGTTGAATAGTTTACCACTTTTTAATTTAAGGTTTTAAAGTGTTTATAAAAATTCTAGATTCGACTTTATGTGAATTCAACACTTGCACAATATGAACAATATACTTATCTAAACATCTTATGGATAGTATGAAAAAAATAAGGTAAGACAAGAGAATAAGAGTAAGACAATCAATCCACAACTGCGATGATTTATAGTGGTTCGGTAACGAAAGCACTCATCGCCCTACTCTCCACTCTCGAGCACCCTAACTCGTGCGTTTTCCTATCAACTATGTCAACAAGCTCCCTTATGGCGGAGAAAACCTTACACAACTTTCGCTTATCTTGATTTCTGACACTAAGCTAGATGTCGAGTTCTAATCTTAGCTAGAACCAATCTACCACAACTTCACTACACAACTTGACTTCATGACTTGATCATGACTACACAACTTCTTCACACCTTAGTTTTCTTCACACCACTACTTTACCAAGACACTACTATAATCAAACCTAACTTACACTACTAAGAAAGATCACCAAGATCTAACTATACTTACAACAATCACCAAGATCTAACAACTACACAACTTTACAAGATTTACAAATGATTTACAAGTTATGATATGGATGCAATAAGATTGCAACCACACACAAAGGTGTAATACTTCTTCACTTGATGATGGAAGTATTCTTCTCTTGCACTTGAGGAATTAAGCTTGGATCACTTGGAAACAAAGTTTTATGATTAGATGATCAAAGGATTTTAATGAGATGTGTGGGCTATTTTAGAACAGAAAGAATGAGTGCAAAAGGTGAGAAAATAGTGGGGAATAGTCCAGTATTACCTATGGGCGATCCCTTTAATTTTAAGGGGGTCGCCCGTGTATTTAAGGGGGCCGCCCTAGGCTGGGCGCTCCCCAGTTTGTCCTTTTGTGTAGGGAGATTTTTTTGGAACTTTCTAGTTGTTTTTAGGTCAAAAATTGGTATTTCAAAAAGTTTATTTTTAAATAAACATTTCTTTTGAATTGTAGAAAATGTTTTGTAATGTTTATAAAAATGTTTACAACATTTTATAAAAGTGTGAGTTTGAATAAAAAAATTCCTTTGATCATAAAATGCATTAAGCATTTATTTATTATACGTTAAGTGATTAATTTTGAAATGAAATTTATACTAATTACTTGTATACGTTTAATTTTACATTGAACATTTTTATATTTTGGGATTATCAAACGTAAAGATGTGAAAAATATTAATAATGTTTTTAGGCATTATTTCTATCAACAAGTTATACAACATGAAGTGAACTATATGCATATGGGTTTTATAAACTTTTTATTACCCTTATATACTTGTGTCTAAGGTTTATCAAGTTTTAAATGTGGAGTAAAATCAATTTTACTAAGTATTTAAACATAGGAAATTCAAAACAGTTTTCTGTGACAGTTTTACATCCAACTTCTCAGGATCATAACTCATTCATTTTATACTGAAACATGTCCATTACAAAGCCTAGATTGAATTTTTTTGATTTTCTCAAGAATGTAAGCCTTACTTTATGACTCAAAGTTTAAAGGGTCCACAAGTGCTAAACAACACATGGATGTCAAAGCTGGGAATTTCCAGAAAGTTTTACCCAGCTTATTTTACTCATAACTCCTTCAATACTTAACATCTTTAGTTGATTCAAGTGGTTAAGTTTAAGTATAGGTCTTAGCTACAAAAAGTTCAAAAGGCTCAGCTTCCCAAAATACTCTTTAGGGGCTCAAAAATACGTATTATGTTTAGTGTGTAAATCTTTACACTTTGTCTTGCACAAAATGTTTAAAATACTAATAAATTTCCTAAATTTATAAAATTCATAATGGAACTTTCTAAGACATTGTACTAAGATGTGAAATCAAGAAATGTGTGATAAGTATTCTTTAAAGTGGTAAAAACATGTGTATAAATTGACCTAAAAATCTGCTTGAATTAGTGTTTTTAACAAACAAGTTTATTTCAAGTTTTTACACAACAAATATATAATGGTGATATGAAAACAAGTATGAAATGATTATAATGAATGAAAATATGTATTATGAGATGCTTACAAAGTGGTGATGATGATTTGAGAACCAAAGTGTGCACTAATTACTCAAAACCAACTAGAAAACCTTAGTTTTAAGTAACCAAACCCTAATCTATTGTAAACTCTTTACCCAAAATCTTGAAACCCTTGTTCTTGGTACTCCTTGGCTGCCGAAATATAGAGAGAAAAGAGAGGAGATATTATGCTTGAATGGTGTGTTATGAGAAGTGTTAGGTAGTGTGTTTATATAGGAAATACTTAGGGTCGTTTGAATAGTCTGGTAAGGAATCACTGCTTAAGTTATGGAAACTTAGGACAGCATATTTTAGCTTATGGATGTGTATGAAATGGTCTAACGTGGGGGGGGTTACACCCCCCCCCCCCCTCCTTTCCCCCGAGGGGGTGGTGGTCTTCCATGTTTACTAGTTAAATGTGTTAGCATGAGAAAGGAATAGAGGTTAACCAAGCTAGAAAACATGTTGTCTAGTTACCTCTTATAGAATAAGACTTCTAGAAGTGTTAAGTAGGGAATGGGAAGAGGGAGAAAACATGTACTAGTTGTGTAATTACTTCAAAGGTGATGATGTATTGAGTAAGTTGTGCATGCATGCATATAGTAAAATGCAAGTTTGAAAAATTTATGTAACATTTGTAAAACCGCATGCACATGACTCATAAATCATGGGGGGGGGGGGGTCTTAAAAGTAATAATATTATTGTTATGTGCAGGATAAACTTAGTCTAAGTCGAGATAAGTCAAAGTTTGTGTCTCGTTTATTCACGGAATAACCTTACGGTTATAAGTTAAAGCAAGTACTGTACGTGTTCCAAGTAAAAATGTTCAAGTTATTGACCCCCCCCCCACCGACCCCCCCCCCCCCCCCCCCCCCCCCCCCCCCCCCCCCCCCCCCCCCCCCCCCCCCCCCCCCGACGATAAAAGTAAACTTGAAAAATTTTGGTTGTAACAGTCTTCCCCCATTAAAATAATTTTGTCCTGAAATTCAGTTTTTGGTATTCAATTGTGAGGTTTCTGAGAAAATGTGAGGGTATTTGTCACGAAATTGGTCTTCATGTTCCCAAGTGAATTCAGGAACTTTCCTAGAATCCCATCAAACCTTAATGATCGGTATGTGGATTTTTTTAGTTGTTTGATTTCCCGGTCTATAATTTTTTGCCATGTTCCTCTGATGAAATAAGTTTCATCAACTTGGGATTTTAATATTTCTTTTCTCCTCTAGTGAAATAACGAGTGATTCATCTGTAAGCACTTCTTAAGATTAGAGACGTGAAACATGTTATGAACGTTGTTGAGTTCTTGTGGAAGCTCGAGTCGATAAGCTTTAGGGCCAATCCTAGTTAAAACCTTGAATGGTCTGATATACCTTGGGTTTAACTTTCCTGGTTTCCCGAAAAACATTAAATTTCAGGGGGGGGGGGGGGGGCCCTTTTTGGGGTTCGTAGGCGACTTTCAACATGAAATTCTAGAGGTCTGATATACCTTGGGTTTAACTTTCCTCGTTTCCTAAAATTCTAGAGGTTTACACCTTACATCCGCATAACTCTTTTGTCAGTTACGGGCGGCTTGCATTTTGCTTCTTATCTGGATGATCTTCTCAGTTATTTCATGAATGATCTCTGGTCCAGCAGGCAGGTGGTTGTCAGTTTTGATCGTAATGTGTCTCAAACAGAGCTGCCTTATTACTGGTATTATAACTATTGCTGTAATAAAAATTCGACTACAGGTAGGCGAGTATCCTAACTACCTTCAAGTTCATACTCGTAGAATATCCTCCATAGTCTGTACAATTCGCTCACTCTAGTGGTCGATAAACACTGTAAAACCCCGTATTTAAGGTCACTACTTATTCCGAACTGATAATTATTCTCTAAATTTTAAATAATTGATTTTTATTGTTTTAGTCGATTTTATTAAAATCGTCAATTTTAAAACTTTCGCGAATCGTACAATTTAAGTTTATCCGTTTTATCGACCAAGAAATCAATGAATGTCATATTTAGCCATGAGAGCTTATTTTATTTTATTTTTATTATTTTTCATCTTTTATTCGTGTTTGGCCAAAACCGTGTCAAAAATCGTGATTTAATAACAAATAGCGAGTTAAATAAGTTATTGGGCCCGGAAACAATGTGATACAAAGATTACCAAACAAAAAGCCTAACCAAGCCCACCCTCATAGAGGGGGCCGGTTATTAGCTAAATCAAACGCACCCTATATATTTTTTTTAGGAAATATTCTATTAATGGATCTCCAATAAATAGCCCACTCCTTATATTTTTTTATATAAACTGAAAAAAAAACACACACATAAACCATTTTATAAAACAAAAACCTGTCCCTTCTCCCTCTCTTCTGATGTTCGATGGCAACAACAAGAACCAACACCACCACCATCAAAAATTCACTAAATCACTTCCATCCTACTCTAATATCATTCCTACATAAAACCCTATCAATCTTTCCCATTAAAATTCATCATGCATCAAGTATTAAAAAGTTCATGATTTTATTAAACTTTTGATTATTGGGTTTTTAATCTAATTGGGTGCAATTAAAGTATTAAGGGTTTGATAATAAGTGTTTAATTAATATTTGGAGCAACGAAATCAAGATTTGGGATCCATTTTGGTCCTCTTTGTTCACGGCAGCAAGAACACAACACAAGTGGTTGTTGTTTTGATTTTTCTTTCCATTTAATTATGCTTGTAAGCCTCTTGTTCCATCTTTCTATTAATTTAATTTTTCTTTGAATGCATGAGCTTGATTTTGATCTTTTATAAGCATGCATGTTCTTGATTCATTTGATTCTTAGTTGATCATGAACATCATGTATTAATGATTGAGATATGTTTATGAGATATGTTAGGGCATTGCATGAGGTTAGATTGTGAATTGAATGAGTTTTGATGGAGTTTTGAGATAGATTTATGGGTTGTTTTAGATCAGTAGGTTGTTGGACATGTTACAAAATATTTTTGGCTTATGGCCTATTGGTAAATTACATGGTTGGATAGATCTATGTCTTAGCTACATGTGGCTAATTGGATGGTTTATCAACTCCTCCGAATGTGGGAGTTATGGCCGTTTTACGATTGCTAGTAAAATCTGGAACATTGTTTGGAAAACAAGTTAAACTCCAGATTAATACTATAAAATATAGGATAGGAAAGATAATCTCAGTAGTATACATCTTAAACTAACTTCTTCAAGTTGATTCATTTAAATAGCTATTACGGTTTGGAAAATACATCAAATTAGTGTTTGGTAGGAAAACTTGGGACTACTGCAGACCAGCAGTATAAATGGGTTAATTGTAGCAAACTTTTGGCCTAATAAGGTCTTCTTTATTTGATTGTATTGTAGAAATAAATTCAAAGTACATGTGTCGAATTGGATAGAGCCATATCTCCTCCGGATGAGTGAGATATGATCGATTTACGAAAACTAGTCAGTTCTGAACTACTGTTTGAAAAAGGGATTTAACTCCAGATTTTTGTACTAAAGTGTTGGGTTTTTAAAACATGGTTAAACACTAGACATCATAAGATTTCATCTCTTTTTTGATTCAACTTGATTGCTATTATTGAATAGGATGTATGGCCAAAACCGTAAGCGTTAAAAATTCAGCAAACTTTCTGTTTTGAGTTATGATTAGTAAAAACTCATTTCCCCTGGATTGATAAATGGTTTGATTAAAAGGCCTAATGTTATGGAAACTAGACTTAAGTATCTTTCCATAGGTGAAATCCCCATCCTTGTCTCTTTTATAGGTTAAGAGATATGGTCTTGTAAAGTTGACTAAAAATTCAGCAACATAGTTTTACGCCTTTTCTTGAGAAATAAAAGTGCGGTCACATAGTAATAAGATAAGAATCGCTAAGCGAGACTTAGTAAACACTTAATGTAGTATAAGTGTAGGTTGTATACCAATTTAGGGATAAAAATACTTCGGTTAAGTTATAATGCAATGCCATGCATATCTCGGAAACATATCTCGTGATCATTCGATTTATTTTTACGAATCGATCATCTTTATCATTCTAAGCTACGTCACATCTTTTAGGTTGTGCTTAGACGCTTATTGCTCGCTCGAATATCCATATCACTTCTGGTCTTCATACTCCTCGGTGAGTTCATAGCCCTATCTTTTCTTCTTTAATGGTTTCCATAACTATTTTTGGGGTGAGAATACATGCTTGTTTTACTAAGCAAAATTATTGATTCCAATTTCATAAGCGTTACAAGAATGTTTTTACTAAAGATCTTACTTGCTTTTCACATGATTTCTAATACATGTTTGATACATGGTTGTTTACCATTGAATTTATTAAAGCTTAAATTGCTTACTAAATGATTTGAAAGCATTGTTATCTAGTTACAAAACTGTGAGTTTTGAATATATACCTGTTTTAAATTGGACACAACTACTTGAAGGGTATTCTTGACCCGTTATTGTGAATTATCGTAGGAGTACCTATTGCTAAAGACCCTAATATCGTGAACCGTTAACTACCTGTGATGGGTAGACGCTAGTGTAATAAATAGTACTATAAGGTGACTCCCCGCCCGGGGTTTGTATCCTTTTGGATCACCCACTTTTCAACGGATATATTACTATGAGAAGTAGGTATATAGTAATAATACCTAATCTATTGGAGCAAACTATATTTTTCTCGTCTAAGGGATCGGTTGTCACAAGCTCAATGAGATAATTATGTTACTTGACACTGCATTCGTTGCATTGTCATTGGCTAGCCTTATACCTTGTGGTCCACTACTAAGCATACTTGATTTATTAAATTACTATTTAGATTTCAACAACAATTCTTTTAAATGTTGTAACGTTACTTTTCTTACTGAAATATTTCTTAAATTATTTCAATACTGTTTTTACTTAAACCTATGAATTCACCAACATTATTGTTGACGTTTTGCATGTATTTTCTCAGGTTATATCTTGTTAGCTGAGCATTGGGAGCATTCGAGACGCGTGGATATCAACAAAACTTAAGGACTCAATTTTCTTCACATTCGATAACTTTTTAACTTCAAATATACAAAATGATTCACGTTTGAACTCTTGTAATCTTGTTAAATTATAAATTATTGGGACCTGATTTTACTCTGAATTTTAATTGAATGTGACATTTTATTAACATCTCTTTTGAGGTCGTTTTTTGTAACTTGTACTTTATACAATGAAGTAGCACCCCAAAGTGGTATTCCGCTGCGTTGTGATTTTATTAGGGTGTCACAGATTGGTATCAGAGCACTCGTTATAGCGAACTAGATCATTTTCAAAACCCTAGACTATAACCGTTTTTCAAAAAAATTTAAGAGTCCTTCACCATTGTCTGATATCCGCGCACGCTTTCTCTCAGGTAACTTATATGCTCCCTTTTGAATCCTTATTGCTATTATATTAAAAATGAATATATAATGCTTGGTTATTATTTTGCTCTCAAACGTCTATCTTATGACGCCATGTTATTTTCTTTATATCGGTCGGTTATATATATGCTGACCATTCCGATTATCGTGTACTTCTTGTTTTCTTATTTTCTCCCTCGAACGTCAATACTAGTATTATATATGGATACTTGTATATATATGAGCTACTCTCCTCTCAAATTCTTATGCTTATCTTCGGGATCATCGCCATATATATATATAATAGTAATTCTTATAAGTGTTGACTATTTATGGTTACTTTCGGCTATTTTGGAACTTTTGAGTAAAGTTGGTATTTTAATAGGAAAAATTTGGCTTAAATCCTACTATATCCTTGCATTAATAAATAGGCTAATATGTTAGGTCCTAGTGGCGAGTTGGAAGGAACGCCAACTCTTTCGGATGGTCGAGATACGACCAAAACCGTGGAAACAAACTTAGTATGTACCCATAATTTGTAATACAGATAGTTAGGCTTATAAATAATTTTATTTGACTTGGAGGCTACTAGGTTTTTACATAGGTGAAGGGTAAAACATATGAGGACCATGTGATTCTTTGGATAAATCCATAACTATTCCGGATGAATGAGTTACGACTAGAACGGCCAAACTAATCATAAATTGTGCCAAGATTTTCAAAATGAGTTAGAGACCAATATTTTCATACAAAGTGCCCC
>BQNB010099871.1:0-22285 GCA_026074375.1 Tanacetum coccineum | reverse complement strand
TTTCTCTTATTACAAATATTGATATGTTAACTCATGTTATTACGCTATAGGATGTCAACAAAGAAGAGTCTGCCCAAACGTTAACAAGCCTAAAAAGAGTCAGCTCAAAATAGAAGCAGGAGCCCAAACACTAAAACAGAAGCGTATTAAACGCTGTATATTATATAAATTTATACAAAAGGCAACATATTAAATGAAAAATGCATTTAATAGCATCGCTGGAAAACCCGACGGAACCCGCCAACCCGCTGGAAAACCCGTCGCCAGCGGAACCCATCGTTTGACCCGGATCCGACCTCTCGACCTAACCTTAATACGTGTACTCTCTCCTCACGTATCTTTGTCTCCTCCAAATCTCTTTTGATACATCTCTCTCTCACTTCCACCTATTCTTCCACCACCCCACTGTTTTTTTCCTACTCTTCTTTCACCGCCCCGATCATGCTTTCTCTCTCTAACTATAATCTGATCAAAAATCCAAAACTACACGTTAAGGTGGAAAGGGGGACATCAACAGTATTGCAAAATAAAATTATTAAATTGCATGCAACGACATCTAATTTGTAAGTATCGATCTTTTAGCATTTACATATATGTATATTGATTTGGGTATTCTTTGATTTGAGGAGTATTTAGGATTACGGTATCTGAAATTCTTTTTAACGTTTGACATTGCTCTTATGAGCTTATTTAGTTTCTCTAAAGCTGATAAGGTTACTTTTTTGGGATTATGAGATTGCTTAGTTGTGGTTATGGCTTATCCATAACATATGATTTGAAGGTGATTCTTATATAGTATTATTGTGGTTTTGATTTAGATTTTTTGGTAACAAGGCATCAGTGGAAGCGCATGTTCCCTGGCTTGAACATGCCACTTGCACCTGATGGTGTTTTTGGTTGTTTGATGAGGCGATTTGCGTTGTGTCAAGGTAAGCTTACTAAGCTTGCAGCCATGATGGATATATCATCTTTTTTTTATTGTTCCCCTATCTGCGTCTCCTAATTAAAAAGAGGCTGAATTTGAAGATTATGATTATTTGTGGTTTGCGTACTTTTCTTGGTACGTGCTTGGGAAAACAGAGGAAAAAAAAGGGAAATGGCACAAGTATTAAGCTGCGTATTCGCTTAATGTGTGTTGCTTCGGCTAACATTTGCCTTGGTGTTTTTTGTCTACTGCAATTAAAGGTGTGATCTTTCGCATCTTGGCGTGGAAAATCATTAGGTTTGCAGCCATGGCGAATGTATCCTCTTTATTTGATTTTTACAATTATGATGGCCCATCAGATGGGTAAAGATTGCATTCAATAGTATTCTTCAGTTCCGGCTCCGGTTTGACTGCTGATTCTTCAGTATTGACTCTGACTTTGACATTTTTGGACTTTGGCCTTGATTTTGCACAGTCTTTTCCATTCCATGCTCAGTTTTGTCATTTTGGCTTGGTTTTCTGTCTTTTTGTTGATATCCACTTCCTGCACAATACAAATGCAAAACAAACATATATTTGGCAGTTTTTGTCTGTTTTTGGACATTTAAGCTCGTTTTTAGAGGTAAAAGATATGTGTAATTAAGCACTTATCAGTTACCTTTATATTATACCTTTATATTAAAAGGCAGGATCGTAATCCCGAGGCTTTCAATTAATGCATTTAAAGTTGCGGTGGGTTGACTCACCGGAACCCGGTAAACCCGCCTGAAACCCGCAAACCTACTGATCCGAGATGGTTGAGATGGCTGATATTTTGTTATTGTCTTCTTTCATGAGAATATTTACTCAGCTTGCAGCCATGGCAGATATATAATCTTTTTTTGATTGTTTCCCTATCTGCGTCTCCTAATTAAAAAAGAGGTTGAACTTGAAAATTATGGTTCTTTGTGGTTTGCGTGTTATACTGGTACGTGCTTGGGAAAACAGGAAAAGGGGAAAAGGCGCAAGTATTAAGCTGCGTATTCACTTAATGTGAGTTGCTGCGGCTCACATTTTCCTTGGTGTTTTTTGTCTACTGCAATTAAAGTTGTGATCTTTTGCATCTTGGCGTGGCAAACTATTACGTTTGCAGCCATGGCGAACGTATCCACTCTCTTGGATTTTACAATGATGATGCTACTGATTACAGGAGGCTGTGATGAATCTAAAAATGCTCGACTAAAGGTGTGATCGTTCGCGTATTGGCGTGGCAAATCATTAGTTTTGCAGCCATGTCGGATGTATCCGCTTTATTTCGATTTCCAAACTATCTGAGCCTCATAGACACACGTAGAGCCTCATAGACACGCTTATACTCTGGGCATCGTGTGTTTTTGACCAGCACGGTCGAAGAACATGTGGAAGATGTATCGAAAAAGATGCTTGTATAAGACATTCGGGTCGGGGTAAATGCTTTTAACCAAAATCCTTTAATCTCGGAAGTGGTTTTTATAATAAGATAACCATAACGATTTTAAGTTGCTGTGATGATAATATTAGACCATCTGTACGCAAGTTCGATTAAAATTTGGATGATGTGCATCTTGGCGGGGCAAGCTTCCAAGTTTGCAGCCATGACGGCCATATCATAATATCCGATTGCCTAATAATCTGAGCCTCAAAGTAATACAATAATTACTTTCTCCCCTATTTGAGCGAAAAAGTGTGGTCATATATTGGTTGTTTCCTGAGACTCCGACCCCAGTATAAAAATTTGAAAAAATGGATCTAGGTTATTGATGCGGCAACACTATCAAGAAAAGGGCTTTCCTGCTTGGCGAGAAACTTACGAGTTCACTGCTTGCAAATAGTAAGGTGCATAGGACTTTGTATCGATTTATCATTTTTTAAGTGGCGTGGAAAGATGTGGGTAGTGTCAATTATCCATATGAACTCCAGGTATTTCAGTTTCAAACAATTTATGTATGTACTTTGTTTTTACGTGATTAATTCCTAGCTGTCGCTTTAGTTCCTAACTAATTAAGAAATTGTTAGGGTTTGCTCATTATTAATACGCGGAAAATTAGCTTTACAAGTTAGTGTCCTATTATACAGAATAAGCAAATCTCAACGCTAAGTTAGTGAAGGTTAAATCGCCTCTCGATCTACAATCGAAAAAGCGTAAAAACATCTTTGGGTTGCAACAAGTATTATTCAGATTAAGTTTATATGCGGTTAAGAGTACGAAACGAATGTTATTACAATAGGAATCTAGATAGCTTAATGTCATGTGTTGCCTTATTTGATTTTACACATTGGATTCATCTCTGTGAACGAAAAGAAACGTAGGTGCTATGTTAATAGGTATATCGCCTAGCTTGAGGGGCTATTTAGCCTTTAAGCGAAATACTTACTGAATTTCGTTAAATGCATTACGTACTGAAAATTTACAAGTATTTTGTGCCTGAATAAGAATTTTTATAACATTCGGGTACTTAACACCTAAATAACCTTTTCCGAACAGCCAACCTAGGAAACTTTATAAGTCATTGTCATTGATTATTCTTATAAAATCCTGATGTTGCGTTCATCCTGGCTTCTTTATCTTTCAGGAACTTTGGTTAGTGGGTTTGATGATTTTCCACTTTATGGCGCTGATAACAATCATCACATCAAGGAAGAATATCAACTTTAAGATGTATGTCTTCCTTCCTTCATGTAGGTTTACTATCTCTATAACAACAGTTTATATTTTTTTCAATTTCTGTCAAGCTATTGGGCATGAATTACGTCTACACATGTAATTGGTGCGATGCTATATACTTGTGAGGTAAACTTTTGATTATTAACTTCATTTTATACCTATTAGACTTTAAACTTGGTATAACATCTGTAAAATTCTACATGGGCCAACTAATTCAATTGCAAAATTTACCTATAAATTTACATTATGCATAACTGTTGTCTAAAAAAAGGTTATGCATGAAAGCAAAAGGTGGGTGATCTTTGACTCAGTTAAGAGACACTCATCTTTATTATCCATAATGTTTTTGGAAATGAAACCTTTATGATTAAGAGTACTACAGTTGGACACTTTTTTTTGCAAAAACTTAAACTTACTGTAAACTATTTGATGTCTATTAACACCACATATGGGTTTAATTGGTTCACTTTTAAAGTTGTTACATCGAACAAGCATGTCCGGTCAAACGAGTTTGTTTCAGGATTATAACACAGTTTCCTTTTGCAGAATGGAAGAGGTGAAGATCAATGGCGTTTGGAGGAAAACGTGCAGGGTACTGAGGCAATGGAGCCGAAGAAACGAAACGCTAAAAAGGGCCAAATTATGGTAGAATTCTGATATTGGAAAAAAGCTAAAGCAAAAACACAAAGTACCTCACGTTTGTCAACACAGAGGTCGTTCACAAACTGATTATGAGTGCTTGGTGTGAGAAAGATGACCCAAACGATTTAATGCGAATGGTTTCAATTCCAGATAGGATGGGGCCATTAGACGACATGAATGATCTCGGAAAGTTGAGTCAAACGATGCCCCGAGTTATGCGATCGTTTATTTCCTGCTATGCTTTGGTGTGAATTGGATTCCAGTGGCCGGCATTCTCTTTTCTGTAGCTTTCTTCTTTCTCATTAGCATACGACAACACGCTCTACCAAAATTGTTCCATATTCACCATTTGAGGGAACTAGATGCAGCTGAGTATGAAGAAATTGTGGGTAGTCCATCACGTGCTCCAAGCTTCAATCTCAGGGTAACACTCCACTCTCCTCACTCACAATAAGCCTTTTCATTTTGAATCATCATTAACTTTGTTATGTATATTCAGGAAATGGATAATGCTATTCATGTGAACGATGAAGGTGATGTGTCAATATGTGATGCTGAAATATTAGATGAATTGACTACAAGTAGAGGTGAGCTGAAGGTTCGATATCTTAGCTTCAAAGAAGATAAACGCGCACAGATAATGACTAATTTCCAAAATTCAACCTTCAAACTTAATATCTTATGCTCAGGTTGGTTTAAGCCTCAAAACAACTGACATTAGTAAATTTAGGAAACCATTGTGATCACTTATAAAGTAACATGCATTTTAGATTCAAGTAGACTAATAAGAATGAAGAAACTATAAACAAATAGATTAGATACATATGTAGCAATTATGAGTGTTTTGTTGAGAAGCATCATGACATCACGCTTGCTAAATAATAGGAAAGGATATAGTAATATGTTTATGTTCATTACTTTGTTTTGAAAATTCATTTGATCTATATAATGACAAAAGGAGGCTACTGAAACATTGTGTTGCTACGTGAGGTGAAACATATTGGGGTGGTTTAAATATATAGTGCTTGAGATGATAAAAAATTACATTCATTTATTGTTTTCATTAGAAATTAAAAGTCATTTATGCTATATTTTTTTAAAAGCAATTACATTGTCGAATGGAGCGATGACTAACCAGGAACTATGGGTTCCAGACACATTCTGTTGTCAGCTCACTCGGTGAAAGAGGCTTCTGGAAAATGCTTCATGACAAGCTATATGACAAGTGTCCAACAAAGTTTAAAGCTGTGGGGAATTTTATAACAGTGTCCTACAAAAGCAACAAAGGTAACAAGACTGAGGAGGTTCAAGCAGCTACGAATGTGCGGGTCGAAACTCTATATGTTCAGGTTGGTTAGTCTCAATTTCTGTTACAAATTGCGTTGAGAAGGATCAATTTTCGCACTCTCTTTTTAAGTGAGAGAGTGCAACACATATTGTATGTGAACAGTGACAAAAGGATCAATTTTCGCACTATCTTTTTTCCCCTTTCAAATGGTTCATTGCTCAAGGTGTCGTGTTGATTGACATGAGAATGGTATTTTTTTTATTTTTTTATTTCTTCTTCTGTTTAATTTATATTTGTTCGTCCAGCGAAATAAGAAGCTCATTTTCATTGTACAACAGTAAAATCGTGGTCAACTAAGCTCATTTATAAGTCTTAAATTAGATTCCCAACTCCAGGTTGAATGTAGTTAGGTTTCACAAATAATTTGTGCTTTGCATTTTTTGGGCTACATGTTTAGTTCATTCCGTCTTTCCATCTGCTGCAATATTTTTGAGATGTTGAGTTGCGGAGTTGTTGAGTTTATTTTATCGTAAATCTACTTTTTCTTTCAGGAGGCTGATTGTAGTTGATATCAAGAGGTGATTGTAAGTGGCAGATAACACATTTCTGTGCATACCACATTTCTGTGTATACGCATGTTGCGGTTAGGAGGGACAAATGTCATGTGGCACTAGGCAGGCAAGATGGGGTAACTGCAAACCCGAACCTGGATACGTCTCTATTAACAGGTAGCATTGTTCAATTTAAAGCTTAAAATTAGTGATATGTATCTATATTATCAGGCAATAACAATATATTGTTCAACTTTAGGAGGATGAGTTTTCAAATCATTGTGTTCTGCCATTTTTAGCCATGACTTCATCTGCGCACACACGTTACAGCCTCCACCAAAAGTCCTGATCAGATACAGGTATATTCCCAACTATAAAGACTTCTATGCATTACATTCAGAAGGCCGATTGCCATTGTGTCGCTCAAGGAGATATAACAACGTACAACATTCCAGGTTCCTTACAATCATTACTTTAATAGTGCAAACCCTGTTCTTTTTATATGGGCAATTCAGTCGTTCTGCAATGGTCTTCTTCGTCTTCATTTCTCACAAAAACATATATGAAGAAAGTCCAAATCTTTATCTTCCTCTATCTCAAACATTTTCATCCAATATTCTGTTTTTGTTTCTTGAATACTTTATGACATTATTATATTTTAACTGATAGAAATACTATTTATTTTAAGATAAATGGCTTTGTTGCTTTAAACCTCACAGTTGCGTCACATGTAATTATACCCGAAACAATTATTCCTATACACGCTATTCAGTAGCTTTATTCTCATCTATTATTCATCTAGCTCGGTTTATTTATCTTCAGGTATTCAAGATGGATCGTGCGACTACACTGATGGTGACACTCCTTGGGCAAAGGGCGCAACAAACGCATACACGCAATAGTGGTTTAGCGGTAATACTCCAGCCTATCCAACAAGAATAAAGGCTTGCACTTAAGTTAGCTTGCTAAATCATGTATGTTACGTTTCTATCATTTGTACAAAACTGTATTCAATATTTACTCTAATGTATGACTGGAACAGATTTTCGTTATGCGATGATTAATGGACTTATAAAGTCATAGGTTACTATGATATTGTTTGTGTAGCGTAAAAAAAATATATGTGCAACCATTAGCTCATTTAAGAGTTTACAAGCTCATGTAATGATACTAGAAAGGAAAAAACTATGACCTTAAACGTAGGCAAAACCCGCTACAGCGAAACACCGCGCCGAGCCACATTCATTCTTATCTAACACCCGCGCTCCGCAGCGGAGCACGGGTTACAAACCTCGTTCTACTTTATTTGGTGGGACATATTTGTACCAAGCACGTACTTCTGGGTCAATAACTAGCATATAGACAATTAATGTTTTGTTATTGTTTGCATGCCTCCTCTTCCTCTTTAAAGCTTTGTTGTCATTTGTTGTCTTGATTGGTCTAGTTATGTTACCGTGAGGAGATGCAAGGCTCTTGACAAATATAGGAGCAGCCATGTAGTCCATAATCCTTAACGAGCCACAATAGGCAAAAGAACTCTTGTGGGTAAAATAGAAATAAACAAATCTTCCTAACTTTTATAATTATCTTCTAGGAAATCTTCTGGAATCTTCCATTTTTTGAAGAATTCCTCCTTTGTCTTTTAAGTCCTTCATCTTTCATATGTTTTGTCTTATCAACTCAAATATAATTCCCAATAAGTCTTAAGTGTGCTAAATCATATTCTCAATACCTAAACCACAAAAGTCAATTTTCAGAGGAGAAAAAGTGCAAAAGAGGTCTTGCAACGCATTCCAATCCATAGAAGACAACGTGTAATTTCTTATACTTTTGTAATCGTTTAGTTTTTGCTATCATTCGTTAACTCGGTTAGTTTAACTTGGATAAAACAATTACTCTTGTATTAATTATGATGTTTGAAGGCTAATACCTTCAGGTATTAGCCATTATTATGAAGATATGAATGTTTGGTTTTGTTTATATCTCGATTGCTTAATTTATCGTTGCATGCTTGTTTATGTTTATCAATTCATACTTGTTTACGTGCTTTTGTATGCGACCTATCATTCAACTGGATCTAGTGATACGGAGCAAGTAATCTAGATACCGAGATAGCTCTCCATATAGTGGTTTATACATCTAGAATCATAGGATCACAAATATTGTGCTTCTAAAATCGTGGTAAGGATATACTTCTGGCTTAACTAGTTAACGGAAATTGCCTTTAGTTTATTGAACATGGTGACTAGTAGGTGAATCTAGATAATTCAACAAGTAATGTTCTGATTCCATTAGATAGTTGGACAAGTGGACTACTAGTGTATAAATTTCCATTAAGCAGTAAGTGAATAAAGTCTCTATGAGTTAGGGTTTACACCATTGCTTTAATCCCTAAGATATATTATAATCAAGTAATAAGGATGCTTTATGCGGATGCTTTAATTGTGACAGGATTAATGTGTCTAGGTCTTAGGATGAAGTCCCGCCTAAGTCTAAGAATTATATGCCTCTTCGAGATAAGTAATCATTGTACTGAATAAACAAACCAACTTCTAATCGAATTAATGATGGCTAATACAATTTTCTATCATAAGGCTCGACCGCTCTTTTATCTTCTGTTAATTTGCTTGCGTGGGTTAAAGTGTCTTGAATTGATTATAGTCACCAACAAACCCGTGCCAATCTCTCAGGCTGAAACCCCCTTTTACCTGTTAGAATTAGGATTAGAACTAACATATGATTAGCATAGGTTTGACTTAGATTAGAATTAACTTAGATTAGATAACCAAAATATAAATAAATTGAGAGATTTAACCTCGCTTCAAGTGTTCGACACCCTACTTACCACGAATCTACCACCGACTGGGTACACTGCCCATTAAAGTGTTGTTTTTGGTTAAGTCAACAAAATATAAATTTAAAACTTGAACTATCATAAATAAACACCACACAATGACACATCAAGTTTTTGGCGCCGTTGTCGAGGAGTGAAAATTAATCTTAATTTTTATTTTATGTTTTGGTTTTTAGATTAGATCTAACCCTTAGGAGTAGTGTTAATTAGATTAGTGTATATTCTTGTATATTCTGTATATTTTGTATATTTGTTAGTTTAATTGTTTGTTTGTATATTTGTGTATTTAATTTAAGGGTTTTTGGCATTAAATAGTCGCGTACTTTTTCAAATGTGTCCATATGGTACGTGTACTAAAAAAATTGCCCATATGGTACCTCAACTTTCAATTTCGTGCCCATATGGTCACTTTTTTACCGACTACCGGTTAAACCGGCTAAATTTGTTCCAAAAGCTGACGTGGCATTTTATTAATAAAATATAAAGTATTTGTTTGTATTAAACACACATTAAATAGTTATCTACTTTCTCAAATGTACTCATATGGTACGTGTACTAAAAATGTTACGTTTTTTTTAAGTTTTCGTCCGATTTCTTACGTTTTCGTCTGGTTTTATACTTTACGTTTTCGTTCATTTTTTTATGTTTTCGCTCCTTTTTTTACGTTTTCATCAGATTTCCTACGTTTTCGTCTATTTTTTACGTTTTCGTCCAATTTCTTACGTTTTCGTCCGTTTTTTACTTTTTCGTCCATTTTTTTTACGTTTTCGTGTTCTCGTCTGTTTTCTTACGTTTTTGTCTGGTTTTATACTTTACGTTTTCGTTTGTTTTTTTATGTTTTTGTCCGTTTTTTACGTTTTCGCCCAATTTCTTACTTTTTTGTCCGTTTTTTACGTTTTCGTTCGTTTTTTACGTTTTCGTCCGTTTTTTTACATTTTCGTGTTCTCGTATGTTTTCTTACGTTTATGTCCATTTTTGTCTTTTTACGTTTTTTTCAGTTTTTTAAACTGAATAAAGACGTATAAAACGTAAGAAAACGAAGAAAGAGGTCAATATACAAAAGAAAACGTCCAAAATGGAAGAAAACAGACGGAAACATAGAAAAACGTTAGAAAACGATCAAAAACGTAAGAAATCGGACGAAGACGTAAAAAAATAGACGAAAATATAAAAAACGGACGAAAACGTAAAAAAACGGACGAAAACATAAAAAAACGGACGAAAACGTAAGAAATCGGAGAAATCGGAGAAACCGTAAAAAACGAACGAAAACGTAAAAAACGGATGAAGAACGTAAGAAATCGGACAAAAACGTAAAAAAACAGACGACAATGTAAGAAATCGGACGAAAACGTAAGAAATCGGACAAAAACGGAAAAAAACGTAAGAAATCAGACGAAGACGTAAAAAAACAGACAAAAACGTAAAAAAACAGACGAAAACGTAAAAAATAGACGAAAACGTAAGAAATCGGACAAACCGTAAAAAACAAACGAAAACGTAAAAAACGGACGGAAACGTAAGAAATCGGACGAAAACGTAAAAAAAGGGACGGAAACGTTAGAAATCGGACGCAAACGTAAAAAACGGAAGAAAACGTAAGAAATCGGACGAATACGTAAGAAATCGGACGAAAACGTAGAATACGTACACTTTTGATGACTTGGCAGACCACATCATCAGTTTGCAGGTCAAGCAGGTGGAAAAAAAAGTTTGTGACCATATTAGCACGAAATTGAAAGTTGAGGTACCATATGGGCAATTTTTTTAGTACACGTACCATATGAGCACGTTTGAGAAAGTACGCGACTATTTAATGCAAAAACCCTTTACAATTTTGGCCCTACTTTAGACGAAACCAACCAACCGACCTAGAGAGTAACTTATAAATACTGCCCAATCTTGCAATTACAAAGCATATCTCAAACTTAAACTATAGAATGGCGAATGATCATTATCCTCCGTACACCCCTACCCATCCAACTGAATCAATCGACGAACGATGCCAACCCTACAACACTCCATCTTCGATTAGACAGCCTTCTATCACCACCGGTTACGCGCCAGAAGCTAGGTATTCGTTGAGCTCTGGATCGCCTTCTATCACCACCGGTTACGCGCCAGAAGCTAGGTATTCGTTGAGCTCTGGACCGCCGGATGCTAATATTGATTCGTCGCCGGTATATTCCGGTTATAAGCGTCCTGCTTCTCAAGGTATATTAATATTTCTAATTTTCTATTATTGTTTTCGTAAGTTTATAAATAGAACTGATCATCTACTACTCCAGTCTTTATAAAAATTATTGTACAAGATATCTGATGATTTATTTTATACATTAATCTATAACATTTTTATATGTGTTGTATTACCTATTGCAGCACTGTACCATCGATCTCATGTTGGTACACATAGTGCGATCGGGCAAAGTGAAGGTTGGTATGCTGCAAACCCTTCAAAGCACCCTAGATTGGAGAGTAGTTTGCCCGTTTACCCGAGTAGGCCTGGACAACCTGATTTGAAAGAGGTGACTTTTATTGCTACTTTTGAGGGTTATTGATTATTAAAATCACTTTGATCAAGATATTAAATTTTGATTATTTTTTTATTTATTTTCTGTAGATGTCTACAAATGCGTACGCCAATGTAATCGACACACCCACCTTCACCTTGCGATCAGTTCTTTGTGAGAAAGAACTTACGGGACCCAATTTCCTTGATTGGGAACGTAACTTGAGAATCGTTCTTAGGTCCGAGAGTAAGTTATACACCCTTGAGCATCCTGTTCCAGATCATCCTCCTGTAAATGCACCTCAAGGCGCTATAGATGCTTATAACAAACATTCTGATGATTCACGTGATGTGACTGGTCTCATGCTTTTGACAATGTGTCCAAATCTTCAGGAAAGATTTATGGAGGTGAAGGTTGACGCATTTAACATGATCCGCTTGTTGCAGAAAATGTTCCAGCAGTATCTCATAGAGCAGTATGAGACCAGCCAGGCTCTATATTCATGTAAGATGGTTGAGGGTGGATCTGTTAGTGCCCATTTCATGAAGATGAAAAGGTACATAGATTACCGTGAAAGACTTGGATATCCCGTTGCAAAAGAGTTGGCAACTGATATTATTCTCAATTCATTGAGTAAAGATTACAAAGAGTTTGTGATCAACTTTGGTTTGAATAATATGGAGTTGCCTTTCTCTGAGTTGCATGAGATGCTTAAAGATTATGAACAGAGATTGAGTTTAAATACCAAGTATAAGGAGGTCGTAATGGTTAGGCAAGGTAGGGAGAACAACAATTTCGACAAGGGTAATAGCAAGATACCCGCTAAAAAGACTAACACCAAGCTCAATCCCAAGCCTAAGACCAAGACTAAGTCTAAGACTGAACCTCCCAAGCCCAAAGTCCACCCAGCCACGGATGATGTATGCCATCATTGTAAAGAGATTGGCCATTGGAGGCGCAATTGCCCAAAATATCTACGAGAGTTGATGGATAAAAAAGCTGACATGGCCAAGATGAGTTGACTGTTGGCACCTCTTCTCGGTACTTTCTATGAATGATTCAATCACAATAATAATCACACTAATTTTATTGGTAAAAAAACAATCGTTGGTTTACAAAGTAGTTTACATGGGTATTTATACTTTCCCAATAGACACATACGAACCATCATATTGGTTCACTAATTGGTATGACTTTTCTAACAGACACAACTATTCTAAACGACATGTCCTTTCACAAACTTAACTGCCTTAACCGAAATTAACTACCATTCAGTTGTAGACTTTATTCTTGACATACTAGACCCCTTAACTTATATACATACATAAATATTTGACTTATATGGATTAATAAGGTAGTATTTAACACTCCCCCCTAATTTATTAATCCATGCCTTCAATATCTTCAAGCTCCATCATCCTTATCTTGGGCAGGTTGCAGGAAGTCTTGTTCTCTGAATTTTGGCTTGTTTCCACTTCCTTTATTTTTGTCTTTAACACGAACTATGTCCTGAACTTCCTCTTTGATTTGACTTCTTTCTTCCTTGTCTTCAACCTCATCTCGAGCATCTTTGTTACCTTTGTCACTATCTTCCTTCATTTGTTTCATTTCTACTAGGCGATTACACGTGCATAGCACTGTGATTTTTTAGCGGCAAACAACTATAGTTGCGAAACTGTCGTTAAGTTTTTCGTTTAACGCGTGTTTATACATAGAAAGTAGAATAATTAAAATGTGATTGAAAAATGTTGTAACATTCAATAATTAAACTCAAAGAAGAATTCTTAAAATGTAACATGTGATAATTCAACATAAAGAATAATTCTTAAGTTTTTCGTCAACATCCATTCTTAAAATGTATCAAAGAACAATTCTTGAAAATTGCACTTAGCACCAATGTTTTAAAACCCTGTTTTTTAATCGACCCGGTTTAATCACCGGTTCATCGAGTCACCGGTTCAACCCGTTGAACAGCCGGGTCGAACGGTTCTATACATATGTATATTTTATCTATATTTAATATGTAATGTTGCATGATCTCATAATTTATCCGTATAATTTTCTACATTCGATTGAACCGATGAAAAATATTAACATTCTACCGATAAGCTTTCTTTTTAAGTTCTGTAACTATTATAATCTATCAAATATTTGCAACAACAATCAAGTTGTGAATTTAAGTTATAACAATCTATATTATAACTTAGTTGGTGTTTCTAACATAGTTTAGAACTTTAATTCACTCATTTACAAGATTTTAACTAACAATAGTCCTCACCACTTCAATTGTCAATTAAAACTAATAAAAGAATTTGTTATGTTTTTTTGATAAAAAGTCATGACCCGACCAGGTTTATCAAACCGGGCAACTCAGATCAACGAAAAACCAGCGATTCAATCCAGTTCTTAAACAAACAAAAACTCGGTCACATCCGGCCCGGTCTCTATGCCGGTTCACAGTTCAACCGGTTGGACCTGCCAGGTCATTTGTATAAAAACAAGTCAGCGAATTTTACAAGCAATTGTTAAATAAAACTATGAGATAGACACTTAGCATCCCTCGCTCCAGCAAACAACCCGGTCTTACCTACTTTCTATGCTATCACGAACGGGAACACTACCCGCGAGTATTGTTGAAGTAAAAAAGATTCGGTTATAAATTCAAAGCTTAGATTTTACACATCACCTTTTCAGACTCTTTCTTAAAAACAAACATATATCCTTTAAAGATATTTATTCCCAAATAATTAGCAGTAAACAAAGTGGGTTGAGTTCTCTTTGCGATATCAAGATAAATTGGGTTAGAAAACCTGAGGCCATGTTTAATGTAAATTTCTTTGTCTGGTTTTGGAAGCAACATGTGTAGCTTTGCCTAGTTTTACGAAGAATGTTTTCAAGATCTTTAATTCTTTTTATAAAATCAAGATTTTCATCTTCTAATTCTGAAACTTCTTCGTCATGTTTATTTTAAATGTGATCAAATCCTGAAACATTTTGTTTTAAACAAAAAAAGTCAGATTTTAATTCCATTATTTCTCATCTAAGGCCGTTCAGACTTTTCTTCGTACACCATGTCATGAACCTGTTTCTCTAAACAGACTACAATTGTAAAGCTTTTATCAATAAAATTTCCATTTATCCGGGATATAGACATAGGTAGGAATCCATTCTATCATTGGTCTCATTACTTCTCGCGGAAAAATGATCCCACAAGGAAAAGAATTCTACAGTACAAAATAACATAAAAACATATTCATTATCATTAATCCTTCTATTAAAAAAATTCAATATTAAAATAGTTCTTTTTTACATTATAGGAATTGATAAGAACTAAGAAATAAATATGGGAACCGGATTTCATTCCATCTTACTGGAATAGTCTACCAACGAAAGAAACTATTCTTATTTGATTGAAGTTATAGCTTAGAATAACTTAAAATTATGAAAGAAGAAAAAGGATCGAATAATCATATTCTTATCCTTTTCTACTTGAAATTTAATTGAGATTGATTTAATGCATAATTTGGATGCATTATTGAGTGATAGTGATTAACTCACTCATGACATACTTGAGAATTATCACAAGTAGGATCTAAACTACTTGTGTCAACGTTAACCATGTGGAAAAATATTATAGTAGTACCATGAATTAGTTTATCTTGATCACTTTCAGAGTCATTATTAGTTGCATAATAGACATGGTTTATGAGAGCTTCATCAGTTAGAGAGTCACATCCTGAAGTCTTTGCATCATGAGCATGCTCTACTTCAAAAGATTTCATCTTTTCCAATCTTGACATAAACACCACATTTGCTTCAAGCCGCTCACCTTCATTATCAGAATCAACTAAGAAATCATGCTCATTTGTTGTCAAGGCTTGAACATGTTCTCTTTAGCAGCCAACAACATGTTTTCTCTTAAATAATATTTGTTCCTAACCTTCCTAGTTGGATAGTTCCAAGAGTAATGGCCTTGTTTCTCACATTTGTAACACTTTGGATCCCCAATAGCAACTTCTTTACCCATAGCAGGCCTCTCCAATCTTATCCCTGTTGAATACTAACTTATTAATCCATGTAATGTATGTATATAAGTTAAGGGGTCAAGTGTGTCAAGAATAAAGTCTACAACCGAATGGTAGTTAATTTCGGTTAAGACAGTTAAGTTTGTGAAAGGACATGTCGTTTAGAATAGTTGTGTCTGTTAGAAAAGTCATACCAATTAGTGAACCGGTATGATGGTTCGTATGTGTCTATTGGGAAAGTATAAATACCCATGTAAACTACTTTGTAAACCAACGATTGTTTTTACCAATAAAATTAGTGTGATTATTATTGTGATTCAATCATTCATAGAAAGTACCGAGAAGAGGTGCCAACAGTGGTATCAGAGCCCAAGGCTCGATTCAGAGAAGAGAGAAAGAAGAACCAGGTAGGGATTAGATCATTCTTCAAGAAAGGGTTAGAAAAAAAACAAATTTCGATTTAGGAAAAATCGAATAGAGAAAGAGAGACACGATTCGATTAAGGAAAGATCGAACCAGAGAAAAGAAAAGAGGAGAAAAAAAACTTACCGGTTGCGTTACAACATCAGAGAAGAAGGGGACGGGACACAGGAGCAATCGCCAGAGAAAAAGGAACTACCATCGTGCACTTGCAGCGAAAACCAGAAGCAGAAACCCATAGTTGTTGGGTGGTCGTGAATTAGAGATTGAAGGAGATTGTTGATGTGTTGATTGTGTACCAGAATCCAGAAACATCAAAGAGTGAAGAGGAAACCGATTGCCCTAAATTGTTGTTCGAAGACTATAGAGAAAAAAAAGAAGAAAAGAGGGGCAGTGGGCGTACAGTGCAACTTGTTTGTGGCCAAAGACTTGTGGGTTTTTTGGTTCAAAAGAAAAGTGGACATATTTTTTTAAAGGACTAAAGGCATAAAGAGCCTACCAAGTATTACATAAAAAGGGGCAACACAAGATATACAGGTTTTATTTTTAATACAAATTTTCCCATTACAATTCGCGTTAGGAAAACGTTAGAATTGTTTGAGAATCATTGTGGTTAGACAGAGAAAGTTAGGTTGAACTATTATTAGATTTATATTGTTTTTAAAAAAACCAAATCAAAAGGATATGTCGGGAGATAAAAACGAAAACACAAATATTGTTTATAGAGAAGTCGCCGCATCGTTATCATCATATCAATGCCCAGTTCTAAACAATACGAACTATACATTATGGGCATTAAGAATAAAGAAGATACTATTGACAAATGGAGTATGGGATTTAGTAGAAGGAATAAGTACATCAAAAGAGATTGATGTAAAAAAGGATAGTTCTGCATCAGCATACCTATTTCAAGGATTACCAGAAGATTTGCAAATGCAGGTTGCGAGATGTGAAACAGCGAAAGAAATTTGGAACTCTCTAAAGTCCAGATTTCTTGGGACAGAAGATGTACAACAGGCACACTCGCAACAATTTAAATCAGAATTTGAGAGACTTGTGATGAAGGAAGATGAATCAATAGATTCATTTGCCGGGAAGTTGATGAGTATTATTACAAAGGCTGGTACATGTGGATTAACATTTGATGAGCAAACGAAAGTAAGGAAAGTACTTAATGCAGATAAATTTGTACCAGTAGTAGCAACCATTGAAATGATTGTTGATTTTAAGACTGTAAAGTTGGAGGAGATTATCAGGAAACTTAAGACTAATAAAGAAAGGATTAAGTTTAGAAAAGGAAGTCAGGAAGATAACAGTGAGAAGTTGTTGTTCACACGTCAAGGGAATGACAGAAATTATGAACGCAACTATGGAAATGATAGACGAGGAGGTGGTAATCAGGCACGAGGAAGAGGCCGAGGAAGATTCGCAAGAGATAGTAAGAATGAAGATAGTTATGATAGAAGAAGGAGAAACCCTGGAGATCAAAACTACCATAGAAGAGACATTAGAGAAATAGAATGTTATAATTGTCATGAGTTTGGACACTATGCGGGAGATTGTCCAAAACCAGACCGTAGAAGAGAAATATCAAACCTTGTGTACGAAGATAACGAACCAACATTATTGATGGTTACATCCTTAGAAGAAGAACCGACATGGAATGAAAATGGCATTGAAAGGGATGAAATTCCAAAAGAAAAGTTAGAAGGCATAAGGTCAGAAATAGAAATAGATTTGAAAAGCAAACTAGAGTTATGGAAGTTAGGAATACTTCAAGAAATAGAAATGGAGAAACAAGAGTTTGAGAAGAAAATAAGAAATAGAGAAATGGCATTTGAGAAACAAATGCAGAGAGAGTTAGAGAACCTCAAGAAGTTGAGAGATTACACAAGCAAAAAGATGAAAAAGTTAAAGACAGAAAGAGAACAGTTTGAGAGAGAGAACCATGAAGTTGTTTCAGATAAGAAACATCTAGAAGAAGAACCAAGTGTTGACAAGGGCGAATGCAAGAAGCATCGAGAGACGCCATCAAGATTTCAGAAGGAGAACCAGATTGAGAAAGACATTAAATCAAGCAACAAGAAAGTTGATCCAGAAGATCATGATACAAGTACTAAAAGAAACAGATTATTGGAGATTCAAGATTATGAAATGAAACAAATGAAGGAAGATAGTGACAAAGGTAACAAAGATGCTCGAGATGAGGTTGAAGACAAGGAAGAAAGAAGTCAAATCAAAGAGGAAGTTCAGGACATAGTTCGTGTTAAAGACAAAAACAAAGGAAGTGGAAACAAACCAAAATTCAGAGAATAAGACTTCCTACAACCTGCCCAAGATAAAGATGATGGAGCTTGAAGATATTGAAGGCATGGGTTAATAAATTAGGGGGGAGTGTTAGTGTTGAATACTAACTTATTAATCCATGTAATGTATGTATATAAGTTAAGGGGTCTAGTGTGTCAAGAATAAAGTCTACAACCGAATGGTAGTTAATTTCGGTTAAGGCATTTAAGTTTTCTGAAAGGACATGTCGCTTAGAATAGTTGTGTCTGTTAGAAAAGTCATACCAATTATTGAACCGGTATGATGGTTCATATGTGTCTATTGGGAAAGTATAAATACCCATGTAAACTACTTTGTAAACTAACGATTGTTTTAACCAATAAAATTAGTGTGATTATTATTGTGATTCAATCATTCATAGAAAGTACCGAGAAGAGGTGCTAACATGTACAACAGAAGAAGAACACATTAGATGGTCAAATTAGATATACTAACACACAAGTTATCATTAATAATGCTTCCATTTACACACATTCATTTCTACTGCAACTTTTTCTTAAGCAACTTAAGATTCAACTTAAGATCCCATTGCCACCATTGGATTTATACAATAAGCTTTATAGTATAAAAATAAGGAAATAAGTGTTGCCTTTATAGTAAAAGCTATCCTTATATTACGGTTGTCACTTGTATCTACATTAATACATGATAACCTAGTCACCAAGTAAATTTATTATACAATCTTAATAACACACTGATACTAATACAACAACAATTCAAGGAAATATAGCACAAACATCATAATTCAAGGAAATATACAACTGCATAACTCAAAAGGTCCGAGCCCTCCCCGAACTCCTCTACCTGAATCACAAATTTAATAAGACCAAGAGAATTCATAGAGTAAGGCATTTTTCACAATTTGGTGAAACAAGAAAACATTTAGAAAATTGTACCTTTAATAATCTAGCGGTCATTTCCCGATAAATACATATCTTCTCTTGTTTCGCTCTAAAATCAAATGCTCTCCTGCATCAGCAATCAAGTTGAACCACTTTACTTTTCTCGTTGACAACATCAGATATCCCATCACCAATCCAAGTAGGGTCCCACATCCATATCCCAACGTCACCACTTCCCACGTAAATCCACTTTTATCCTCGTGAATTTCATGTTCTTCAAGTTGCGGCTTGTGTGTACGCTCACTACACTCCTTGGGCAATTGAAACCCACACAGTTGATCTGGAACAGGATGCTCAAGGGTGTATAACTTACTCTCGGACCAAAGAACGATTCTCAAGTTACGTTCCCAATCAAGGAAATTGGGTCCCGTAAGTTCTTTCTCACAAAGAACTGATCGCAAGGTGAAGGTGGGTGTGTCGATTACATTGGCGTACGCATTTGTAGACATCTACAGAAAATAAATAAAAAAATAATCAAAAGTTAATATCTTGATCAAAGTGATTTTAATAATCAATAACCCTCAAAAGTAGCAATAAAAGTCACCTCTTTCAAATCAGGTTGTCCAGGCCTACTCGGGTAAACGGGCAAACTACTCTCCAATCTAGGGTGCTTTGAAGGGTTTGCAGCATACCAACCTTCACTTTGGCCCGATCGGCGACTTAAGTGTACTGTTGTGTATGACATGTCATACAAAAGTTATTATAAGATCACACGTCCGTATGCAATAAATTTTTTTATGCCATAAAGTTTATATGAATTCTTTAGTTTAATACTGATAACGTATAGTATGAGCACCAAGCTTACTGGGCTTAGTTCATAATATACGTATATGGGCCCAGGCCCAATACAACAAATAGCTGGATCGCTAAGCCCGGCAGGGATGACGCTCCGGATATTACAAAGACGCACGCGAGTATCTTCTTGGCCGCACCCGTGCGCCCCGCGGACAAACACTGCCCGCGGAAGAACACTCGCGTCCGCAAACAACGATTATACGTGGACCCTTGCCCGACAAGGGACCCACTCCGACCACTACCAAAGTAGCCGAAATACTAGGAAACCCTAGTATTAGACACCTATAAATAGGAGTCACAGTACATCTCAAAAGGTACATTCTGTCTAATCATTAACTCTTACACATACTCTGACATTCTCTGACAAATATGTGTACTTACTCTCACGCCGGAGCTTAATCGTGGGGTCCGTCCCCACGGTAAGGCTAACGGTTTACTTTTAATTGTGCAGAACATCATCACTTCTCTTGCTCTAGTACAAGATCCAGTATCCAAGTCGCTTGAAGGCCCGACCCGATAAGAGACTTGACACGCTACCAAACCCAACACGAATTTTGTACTAACAAGTGGCGCCATCCGTGGGACGCTTACGCAACCACGTTTTCTTAAAAACTCACCATGAGCACTCACGAACAAATCACAAACAATCCCACGTCCGCCGTGAGGAACACAGGGGGGAGGAATGGTCCCCAGGGTATGGAAGAGCCTATGTCTGATGAGGTGCTTAGGGAAATGTGCGACAAAAATTATCACCAACTCTTACCGCTCATCGCCGAAAAAATGCAAAAAGAAAAAGAGCAGAAGGATAGACTCAATGCGGTAAAAGCACGGCTAATCTATGGAGAAGAGTCCGGAGTTAAGATAAGAAACCATGAAGAATCGCACTACTCAGAATCCAAAACACCAACCGCCCGAACAGAACCCCGAAGAAGGCACGGAGGCAGGCATTCCCGAAGCCCGTCACCACACACCAGTGTATTCAAAAGACTCAAGAAGAACAGATCCCCTTCACCACAGCCACGGCCGCGGAAAGAAGGGGGCGTGTTTGAAAGATTGGGAAGAAAGGAGCCAGTTACATCAGCACGTTCTGATAGTCATCGGCGAAGTCCTCAAGCACAAAGAACTGATGTTGAAACAAGAAGGCGTCAACAAAGGCAAACACCTTCTCGTGCAACTAGCCAATATTCGGAAAGTGAGGACAGTGAAGGAGGCCATTGGAAATCTAGGTCAAGAAGGCAGAAATCAAACACCCATGAAGATGATCTCTATCAGCCTTGGACATGCGAGGAAAGAAATCCTTTCACACTGCGGATCCGTAACTTTAGTCTTCCGAGGACTAGGATGCCCAGCCATGTCAAAACATACGACGGAAGCGGAGATCCGGAAGATCACTTAAAGTTATTTCAGTCGGCCGCAAGAACAGAAGGTTGGGCAATGCCGACATGGTGTCACATGTTCAACTCAACCCTCACCGGGAACGCCAGAGTTTGGTTTGACAAATTACCAAAAGAGTCGATTGATAGCTATGAAGACCTAAGGACAGCGTTCAGGGAAAACTACCTTCAGCAAACAAAGCACATCAAAGATCCAGTGGAGATACACCACATCAAGCAAAAAGACGGAGAGTCTACGGAGGATTTCATGGAAAGATATAAGGCAGAAGTCCTGGACGTAGAAGGTGCTCCGGAATGCATGAGAATCTCCGGATTTATGCACGGAATAACGCACCCGGGATTAATCAAGCGTCTATATGAGAGAATCCCAAGATCTGTGGACGAAATGTATAGAATGACTACGTCTTTCTTACAAGGGGAAGTTGCCGCACTCAGTCACAGTCGGAAGAAGGCATCTTCACCATGGAAACCATCAGAAGGAGGGGACAAACCAACTTTCAAAAAAAGCTTCAAAAATAAGCAAAGGCCGGACCGTAAGCCAGATAGATTCTCACTCCTCACTAAAACACCAAAAGAAATTTTCGCTCTGGAAAAGGGAAAGTTCAAAGCTCCGCCCCCAATGGTAACTCCGGTAGAAAAAAGGGATCCGACCAAGTACTGTGAATTTCATTCAGATACAGGGCATAACACAAACGAATGCATGCAGCTGAGAAAGCAAATAGATGAAATGATCAAGGCCGGAAAACTGTCACAATTCATCAAGGAACTAAAACAGAATGAAAAGGCGAAAGCACCGAAAAAAGGGGAAGCGTTTGGAAAGGATAAACCCTTGACTATACTGATGATCCAACCGTGGGAAAGAGTGGCCAAGCCCAGGATTACCCAGAGCTTCTCTCCGGAGACGGCAATGTCTTTCCCACCTCTAAATGAAGAAGACGGGACGGAGAGCC
>BQNB010099870.1:5276-20455 GCA_026074375.1 Tanacetum coccineum | reverse complement strand
GATTAAGTCCTTAATCGGTTGCTAGTTGCTTTTGTGTAAAGTATTATATTTCCTGTGTCGCAATGCAAAATTTTCTATCTACGGTTAGGTCGAAAAAATTGCATAATGCAATTGGGTACGTGTGTGAAATTTCTATCTATGGTTAGGTTGGGAAAATTGCACAATGCAATGAGAATGTGAAAGTAGTGTATATTTTTAGTCTTAATTTTTCGTGTGTTTTACTACTTTCACAATTTTAATTTTTACATCCGAAGTATGGAGGATTATAGATAAATTATCCGAATTTATTGAGATCGCGAGATAGTGAAAATACACCAAAATTCGTAGTGGTTTGTTTTAAAAAATCGAAAAAAGAGAAAAGTACAAAAAAGTAATTATGTAGAGTATTGTTGTATGTTGGTCGAAATAAACCAACCATGTATTTCTTGTATAAAGTGGTCGATATCACAACTATTGTTGTAAAGTATGTATATTATGGACGATTAAGAGTTGACCGTTACGGGAACACCAACTAAGGTCGTTTTTGTTGATCTATGATCAAGACATTTATGTCTATGATTCTGTGTCTTTTTCATGGGTATGGTCGGGAAATTAACTAGCAACTATGTACCTTATTTGTTCGAACTTAATCTATTTGTTTTGTTCTTTTTATTTAACACCTATTATTTTCCCTTTTCTAATCCCTAACAGTGGGTCTTACTCGAATGAGGATGCGAGCAACTGAATGTATCTATTCCATCGTTATGAATGTGTATGTGTGATTTTGTCCGCCTTGTTGGTGTATTACTTTTGGTGAAAGGATTAGAAGATTCCGTACCCTTTATTATTCTTCACCCTAACCTTTGCTTTTACTCGAATGAAGGAGTGAGCAATCATGTGTGTCTATTCCATCGTTATAGATGTGTATATATGATTTCGTCGTCCATGTTGGTTTACGACTATTGGTAAACATTACTAGTACTATTCTTTAGCTTATTCGAGTTAAGGATCGAGCAATCACATATGTCTATTCCATCGTTATGTATGTGTATATGTGATTTTGTCACCTTTTCTGAAATATTGGTATCGGTAGAGACTAAAGAATGATCAACCCTTTAAACTGTAACCCAATTTACCTTTGTAGACTTGTCACTCTTTAGCTTTAGTGGTGGAGATGTGTATCATTGCCAAGCTTATGATATAATACTTGTTACGACCGAGCAATTGAGCGAATTACTTAAATGTTACCACATAGATTACTTAGTGATTTGAGTGTTTTCATTTTCTTATTTTGTGAGGTGTTTGGTTGTGTACTAGTAATTAAACGAAAAACTGCTTAAAGGAAAAATCCTTAACTACAGTTAGGATACATTTTCATAAGTTTTCTAAAGTCCGCTTGAGGACAAGTAGGATTCAAAAAGAGAGATATTTTATGACATCAAATTACACTTTTATAGCATCATTTATCACATGTTTCTTACCCATTTTGTATAATTATTGCACGAATTGGTACTTAATTGTTTATATTTGATATTTGCAGTAATTATGGAGTAATTGATGAAGTTATGCTAAAAGGCACGCATTTTGAAGCATAAACGAAGAAATCTAAAGAGTTCTGTTCTGACAACATATACGCCATATCCATCAAGGAAGATACGGCGTATATGTATTTTCACTTCACAAGAAACCACGAAGAATTGAAGCTTTATACGATGTATCCAGAATGTTTATACGCCGTATTGAAGATCAAGTGAAGAATATTCTGGAATATTATAATTGTGGTCCCTACTCCAAGAAACTCCTAATTCGCCCTATTGACCTCAACCAATATGGCGTATCGACGATTTTTCAGAACCTATAAATACAAAGCCCTAAATACGATTTTAGGGTGTACTTAAATATATTTTCGAAACCCTAACCACAAAAGTCGATTTTCAGAAGGCAAGAAGAGCAAAGAAGGTCTTGCAACTTGCTTAATTCCATAAGAAACACCTTGCAATTCTCATATTCTTAATAATCGTTCAATTTTTAGTGTCATTCATTTAACTTGGTTAGGTTACCTTGGTTGATTTGTTTATTATGTTTGTATTTGATACAATGGTTATTGGCTAATACCTTTAGATATTAGTCATGTTTATGATAATTTAATATTTGATTTGTTTATCTTGATTGCTTAATTTATCGTTGTTTGTTGATTATGTTTATCAATTTATACTCGTTTACGTGCTTATGTATGCGACCTATCAATCAACTGGATCTAGTTGTGCTGACCAAGTAGACTAGATTAACCGCGATAGCTCTCCATATAGCGATTTATATATCTAGAATCATAGGATCACAAATAATGACCTACCCTTACCATTGGTTTAGTGAACAAGTTGGACTAGCAGGTGACCTGGGATCAACAAATGACGTTCTGATTCCCTTGGAAAGGACCCGGACAGTGGACTGCTAGTATATAAAGAGGCGTTAAGCAGTAAGTTAGTAAAGTCTCGTTGAGCTAGGGTTTAATAGATTGCTCTATGCAGATACGTTTAATTGTGACAGAATTGGCGTGTCTAGGTTTTAGGAAGAAGTACCGCCTAAATCTAAGAATGATATATCCCTTCGAGATAAGACAATCATTGCACCAATGAGCAAACCTGTGTTATATATGATTAATCATGGTTAATACAGTTTCCTTATAATAGGCTTGACTGCTCTTCTATCTTCTTATTATCAGCTTGCGTGTGTTATCGTGACTAAAGTAGATTTAAGTCACCACCAAACCCGTGCCAGTCTCTCAGACTGAAAACCCCCTTCACATTAGACTTAGGATTAACTTAGATTAGAGCTAACATAGATAACTAAAATACTGATAGACTTAGGAATTAACGCTCTCGCTCTTAGTGATCGACACTCTACTTACCAACGAACCTACAACTGATCGGGTACACTGGCCGTTAGTGTTTGTTAATAGGTAATTCAGCTAAATATAAATGTAAAACTTGATAATAAAGTTACCTATACACAACGGGTACACTAGTCGCGTTTCCCTAGACGTCTTCGCTTTGCAATTAAGAAGCTAGTTTTCTAAAGCCTAACGCGCACAACATTAACAAGAATTAATAACAAAAGATAAACAACTAGGTTTCATGCATCATAAGCAAACAAAATTATATTTAGCCAAGCATGTTAATTGAAAACGAAGAACAATTAATCAAACAATACATAGACATATCAAAAGATTAAAAAGAATAAAGAACTTCACTATAATTAAACATGGAGTTATGGTGGCTACACAAGGGTTAATGTAACATCCTGACTTTTTGAAAGAAAATAATAGCGAAATTATCTATTTTGCTATTGGATACGCTATGCATTATGGAGAAATAATAGAAAACCTCACTATCGACGAAATTAATAACATAGTTAATTGAGACTTAATATGAAATAAGGAATAACTAGTTTGGATCTAATTTGCAAGGCATTTTACTACAAGGGCTTATTGTGTCAAGTAGCCAAGCTAGTAGAAATGATCAAAATACCCTTGTGGATTTATAACAAAATCTTCTAGGGAATTCATTCCCTTCCTCCCCACGAGATGAGAACAAAAAATACCAGGAGGTGATTTCTTCACTTTAAAGAAATTGTGAAACAAGATGATACCAATTTCAAGCAAGAATTAATCAAGGATTACAAGGGTTTATCATGGCATAAAGAATCAAAAGCTCTAAGTGATTGTTGTACTTTCTCCCAATTACAAGTAAGTGGTAAATCATGTGATTTATCATAGATTTGAATTAAAGAAGTTATGGGGTCCTGTTATTTAAGAATTGTTTTGTATGATTTCATAGTTTTTTGAAGAATTCATGTTGTATGATCCATGGATTGTATGGTGTCATGAGGTTTAGATGGGATTAAGTAAAAATCATGTTATGAGGTGTTTATGAGGATTATCAAGTTAACCCAAACACTCCTTAATGCGAATTATGCTAGTTTTATAATCATTTAATGTTAAGTATTTTTATGGATTTGTTAGTCGTGTTAGAAATAACATATAAATTGATAATAGCTCAGATCGAATCATGGCCGGACTTTTTGGAAAGCCTTAGGAGTCTACTTTAGTTGTTATGTAGAAATTTTGGCTAATTTAGTAAATAAACGCGTCAAAAATGCATTTTGGTACAACTTGACAGAATCTTAATTATGCAGCAAACAAATTTGAAAAAATTCATATAAAATCAAGCGTGGCTCTGTTTGACGTGTGCCATACCTTTTTAGAAAGCCAAAAGAGTATACTTTCTGATGTATATGGCCCCGCGATTTGGTTTCGTGTATAAGTTAGTTAAAATGGTAATTTTCAGGCTGCTGCAGAAATGACAACAAACGTTTTGTTAACTATTTTGAGGATTATGATATGATATGATGCTTAAGCAAGTGTTAGATGATTATATGTCATTATAACTTATGTTCTCAGCCTATAGGGTTATTATTCATGTTATAAAAGTATAGAACCAAGTGACAAGATTTGGTTAGCTTAGCTCGAGTTCACGAGCTTATCTATGATTACTAGTTTATGTGTGCATAGTTGTACTTATAGTTGCATAATCATATTACTTTCATGCTTAGTTGGTATGTGTTAACATTATACGTGTGCATCTATCATAATATAGGTGCTCAAGGCGTGTTCAGAATCATTCATCTTGCATTATATGGCCCAGGTGAGTAATAGATTTTCATTTAACATGTTTAGCAGATTAAACGTGTTTAATATATATATATATATATATATATATATATATATATATATATGCCTTCTTATATCTTAAGTAATGTGTAAGTCATGTATCCACATAACCTTAGTGGTCAAATATGAAAGTCAAGTATCATGTTGACCTGTGTGGTCATGTTAGCATCATTTTGACCCATGTGGTCATATTTAGTATCATGTTGACCCATGTGGTCATATTAGCATCATTTTGACCCATGTGATCATATTTAATATATGTTGACCCGTTGGGTCATATTCAATATATGTAGACCGTTGGGTCATATTTAGTATTATGTTATCGTTGGGTCATATTCAGTATATGTTCACCGTTGGGTCATATTCGGTATATGTTCACCGTTGGGTCATATTTAGTATTATGGCGACCCGTTGGGTCATATTTAGTATTATGTTGACCGTTGGGTCATATCTAGTATTATGGTGACTTGTTGGGTCATATTCAGTATATATTGACCATTTGGTAATATTTAGTATTATGGCTACTCGTTGGGTCATACTCAGTATTTTGTCACAGCTCAGCCTTAATTTATATATGAATATTACGTGTAAACAGTTTCGGACTCATAACAGTTTAGTAATAAACTTAGTCTAAGTTAATCATGTATCGAATAATAGTGCTTTATGCATATTAGACCGTCCTGAATGGGGATAAATGCTTTATGCATTCAGTTAGGCGCACGAAGTGTTTATGCACTTAGTTAGGCGTGCAATGTGTCTATGCACATTAGTCAGTCCCAAATGGGCATATAATGCTTATGCATTTAATAAGGCGCGCAAAGTGTTTTATGCACTCAGTCATTATAGTATTATAAGTACTCAGTCGGTATGTAGGTAGTATATGCTTTGCGCACCCAATTAGTCAGTTAAGCACTCAGTCAGTATGTGCTTTACGCACCCAGTCAACCAGTTAAGTACTTAGTCAGTATGTGCTTTAGGCACTCAGCTAGTATGTGCTTTACGCACCCAGTCAGTCAGTTATGCACTCGGTCATTATGTGCTTTATGCACTCAGTATTGTAGCTTATGCACTAAGCCAGTGTTTTATGCACTCATCTAGTATATTAATACAAGTATGTAGTCAATAGCTTACTCATGCACCTAACCAGTATCATGATTATGTACTTATTTAGTAACATGTTTCAGGTAGTCGGAATAGTATGAAATGTACTTATTCAGTATCATGCCTTATGCATACAATTTTAATAGTAAGTTTAAGACATAGTTTTAATATCAGTTAGACTGCTAGTATTACAATTCAGCTAAAAATATGTAGCTTTAATTCAGTCAATAATTAGTTCACAGTATAGTATTATCATTTAGTTAAAAATCAGTTCAGAGATAGCTTTATAACCCAGTTAGTAGCCAGTTTAGAAATAGCCTCAGATTCATTCAAACATAACTTAGCCAGAATAGATACTTACGAATTCACATCCAATAATAAGTTAAAACCAGTTAGACTCCAAATATATGCATGCATCCATGTATCAAAGTCTTTGAGGATGGACGCATGACTTATGCAGAAAACATCATGCTTATGTTTTAGCTTATATTTCAGTTTATGATTAAGTTCAGTTTCTGTTATCTCACTAAGTCGCAAGGACTTACCGTTCTCAGTTTCATGTTTTGCTGGTTTGTAAGATGAGACCAAGCTGTGTGTTAGATGAGGCGTAATGGGTTAAAATGGTGTAGTCTTAGGTTAGGTAACGATCTTCTCATTTTCATCATTTGTTATCAGTTTGGAATCCCCCAAAGCAAGTCATTATCAACAACAAGTTTTTATAATACAAGTAACGTACTTTTCATACTTACAAATTTTAAAGGGGCGTTTAGAATAAGCCCAATTACATGTAAAAGTTACGCTTCCGCTTATTAAAAAAATTGTGGGCGTTTCAGTTAGAAAACCCTAAAAATCGTTTAAAAATGCTGCTACAAAGTATAGGTTTGTTCCCCAAAGTTTTCCACCCAAAACATTAAATATAGGGTTTGTATATATAGGGAATAAATCGCGACGACATCGCTTGTTAATTGCGACGTCGTCAACTCGTAGAATCTTCTTTGGCTTCTCAGAGTCGGCTACTTTAATGTCGTCACAATTCATCCTGGAGTCGTCTCTTGAACACTTTGACGTCGTCACAAGGTATTGTGACACCGTCTCCACGAACTGTATGCCACATCTTGATCATCTTCGTATAGAGTTGCAATCTTGTCCTATTTCTTCCCAAATTGAGTCAAAGTCACGTGTATTTCCTCCAAATGTCTTCCAAATGCTAAAATGTCAAAAAGAAATGATTAAGCACGATAAATGAGGATATTTGCATGATTTTGGGGTTTAAATGACCCTAAAAAGGGTATAAAATGACACCTCATCATATGTATTGACCCGGTTTTTGCCTAAGTTTTTGGAGGGCTTCTTTCTTTTCACCCTTTACAAATCATTTCTTTTTTATTCTTCAACCCCTTCAATGTTTACCAAGACTTCATTATTATTACCATGTTATGATTGTTCCAATGATAACTCATGTCTAAGTCAACATTATTCTCTTTTCTCATTCATCTCCAAATGATACCTAAGGACTTCTAATCTAACTTTGGAGTGTCCTTGGGTAGATCCCTCCAGATCTGGTTGGATCATTGGACTTATACCTAACCTTAACCACATTATGACTTCATCGACGTTGTGGGTTAATTGGTTGTTGGGTATAGTGATCGAACCATAAAACCTTTTGGAAAAGAAAAAAAAGTGTTTGATATAAATCAAAACGTTTAACCATTATAGAGTTTCACTCCTTTTGAAATGCTCCCCTACACATGTGCAATGATATTTTGAAATTGTTTCGCACATGGAGGAAAGAGTTATTTGCATGAATTATTAGAACATTTTTCTCTTGCTCCCCCTTAATTTCACATATGACACCACATATAAGTTATGACACCAATTGATAGAATGATATTATGACGTTGTAAATTCCATGTGAAATCGAGATTAAGCCACTGATATATGTTATAAACAAATTGAGAAAGCTAGTTATGTCAAAATATGTTTATATCTAAAACGGATGGTCACTAGGCTACTGGCACGGTTTTTGATTTCTCTAGACCAGATGTAGCTTAGATCGCTGGCGCGCTTGTCGATATATACACACTTGTCGACAACTTTTTGACCTTTAATATTTTGTACTTGTTTAAACATTTTATAATGTTTTAGATACACAAAATAGACATTTAGAGAATGTGTCTAAAAGCATTAAAACTTGGTTTTAAAAGCTCATCCTCAAAAATTAGTCCACTTATAAAAAATGATTTGACTTTTGTAAGTATTGTGAGAAGGGAGTGTTGAATAATTTTTTTTGAGGGATACCACTTATTGAAAAATACCATAAGTATTTGACATTTAAAGAAATTGAAAATTTGAGTTCAAATATTTTGAAAAACCAATGTTACTTGAGCTCTAAAGACGTTGAATGTCTTTGATTTTAACGTTTTGAATTTGTGTCAGCTCAAGTTCGAGAATTTGTAATTTTCTCGTTGTTAAGGATAAATGTGCGTGTTTCACATTTTCCTTTGACATTTCAGTTCGGGTTGCAATCTGAAAGTGATTACAAGCCGTTATGTCTCTAGCTCAAAACTTTGAATGTTATGATTAAGATGCTCAAGACCAAAAAGACTTCTCTTTATGTTGTTAAGGATAAGCGCACTAACACGTACACCTTCCTTTACGTTGAAGTTCAGGTTACAGTTTGAAGTAACTGTAAGCCATTGTATTGAGATCAAAACTTTGAATGTTTTGCATAAATAGCTCAAGACCGAGAAGATTGTTCTTCTCGTTGTTAGGATAAATTATCTTTAAAGATAGACTTTCCTTTATTTGAAGTACGGGTTATGTACTGAGATGTACACAAGCCATGGAAAAAAAATTAGAAATGACATGTTTTAAAACGTTTGAACTCTTGCTCGAACTTTATTTACATACACGTGTCAATATTAATCAACATTTCTAGGTACGTAAATATTATCGATTCCAAGAAACATGCCGAGAAGATTCTTTTTGGTATTGTTGAAATTTTTTGGTTTTTGATGTGTTTCGAAAGCTTTAAATTTATAAGACTGAGATTAACGGTTATTAGATGGAAACAAACGGGTCAAAGTATAATCCACATATGTAGTACAATCTTTTTAGGTAAGACCAGGTCGTCCATAAGGATTTGCGTAGTGCTAGAATAATCAGATTAAAAATAAATTTTAACAGAGGTGAAATAAACTGAATTGAATTCAATAATGATAAAGATCACTACTCGAATAATTTTATATAATTCATAAGCAATGGTGATAGTTACGATCTTAGACTTAGGACTTCAATTTATAAAAAGTATTTTCTCGTCAGAAAACAATTTCACAAATTAACTTGTTTAACTTAAGACTTATATTCAGTTAAGTCGATTAAATGTGTCACTCAAAAAATCCAGCTACTATTATATCAAATCTATTTTGTTTATCAAATAACGTAAGTGGATTTCTCATCATAGACGATAAAGATCATAGAAAATCTTTAAAACTATATAGATTTGATAAGATTAGGTACGATAGGATTATAACATAAGCTTAAGATTAACAAGATCGTAATTATACAAACGTTTATTCATTATATTATTTTCCCCGAGTAGTCATGAGAGATTTAGCCTCTCATCGCTATGATGTTCATAATAAGATTAAATGGAATAACAAGAAACATACTATATCCGGGTAAGAATATGGATCAAAATTCTTCCCGTAACAAAATCGAAGTACAACCTTTTATTCTTATAAATCTATGATACCTTCTTCGTTCTTCGTGGCTTGATCTTCAATCTTCAAAGGTTTATGGTGTTTTTGGAATGAAGGATTGGAGACATGATGAATTGGTTGTGTGTGAGATGAATGGAATGAAGTGAGTAAGTATGAGATATTCTAAATGTGTGTGAAATTTGACTTTATTTATAGGCTAAGTTTAAGGTCGAAGTGCGACGCACACAAAAGATTTTGCGGCGCACTTGGGGTGTTAATGCGAGGGGAATTTAATTTTAATTAATAAGTGTGGCGCACAAGAAATATTGTGCGGCGTACTTAGTGATTAAATGCTTCTTCATTTAATTGACTTTAATTCTTGAATTTGCTTGGAAGTGCGGCGCACTTAGGGAAAGTGCGGCGTACTTGTGTCTTTTTCAACCTTGAGTCTTTTTCTTTTCTTCTAACTTGCTTTCCAATAATCATAAACACATGAACTTTACTTCCTTTAAGCTCGGGATGACCTCAAGTGAACCTGCACATAATTTATGCTATTAAGTATCGAAAGTTCACGAGTAATGATAAAACATATATAAATAACGCCGCTAAAAACATGTATAATTTAGGCGTTATCAAATCCCTCCACACTTAGATGTTGCTAGCCCTCAAGCAATATAAAGCGAGAAAAACAAGATAATTTATCGTGATGCGGAGAAAATTTTTGATTTTACAAGTGTTTACTGGTTTAGTTAACTTTTTAGGCATAAACACATAACAGAGCACCACACAAGGAAATGTGTTTGATTATTAATTCACTCAAGCCACTCAGATAGGGTTTATAATTGTAAAGTCACTCAGATGTGCAAACATAATCTAGACAACTACCATAGGCTTGTACTTGACACATAAACATGCTGAAGGGGGAACTTGATACCAATGAGGGAGAATAGCATACACAGATATCTTGTGCTGAACCTAAGCCTTGAAACTTTGAATTTTTATTTCTTCTTCTTCTTCTTTTTTTACCATTGATAACCAAGGCTTGGCACATAACTTCATTTTGAGCAATTTTCTTCAATCTTTTGTGCGTCCGCAATTAGCATTAAAAGGGAGTACTGCAGGAACTTTCGGGATTTATTTCTCCTCATAACATATTATTTTGCTTATGAATTAATCTGGCTCCGGTCTAATAAATGATGATCAAGCTCAAGTTCTGGAGCTTCTAAAGTACCGGCTCATTCAAATATAATTTTCAACCAATACCATTGCTCCAAAAAAGTGACAAATTACAAATACACAGCCGTAACGACGGATGAGACACTTGTAATTGCATTCAAACCTTAACTCGAACAAGCTAAAGGTATCAATTATCTTAGATACCAAAGGTGGGTACCCGAATATATTCTAAGGCTTAAAATACTCACAATTTAGTGGACTGATTTTGTGCTAGTTATAGTGTCAATTCGGTTAGACTTGCCTTACTAAGAGCATTTTTTTATATTGAAAACATTCATTTTTAAGATTTTTGAGATTTAAATTAAAAAAAATTGGCAGGGCAAACAAGAAGAGATATGATTAATTTTATTAATTTTTCCTATTTGGCTCTCCTTCATACTTAAGTTGAATATTGCCCTCAATGTGATAACTGATAAACTAGAAAATAGGGAAAATTAAGGGAAACGGTACTTCCCAGGGCATAAAAAAATGTAGCTTGTGAGAAAGCTATCCTTGAGCATACTCCATAATTTTCCAGATTTGAGCTATAATACATGCATAAAAGTAACATACAAAAGCAAAAAAAGAAAATATTTTTGGTTTTTTTTAGAGAAAATAAATAAAGGAAATGAGTAGAGTTGTATGAAGGAGGGACTCCTCGACACTTGCGTAAAGCACGGGTTCCTCCCGAGAAGCGCTTAATTTTTAAGAGATTCGTTAGCTAGACTTCTGCTTCGGGAGTTAATTTTATAATAGACTTCTGCTTCGGGACTTCTGCTTCGGGAGTTAATTCTTTTGGAAAGAAGGGAGTGACTGGCTTCCCTTTGGTCATTATAATATTCTTCTTCATGATATAATTTTAGTCGGTAGCCGTTAACAATAAACGTTTTTCTATCTTTTCCATATAGTTCAACATATCCGGATGGATATTGATGTTTTACTACGTATGGTCCTAGCCAGCGAGATCTGAGCTTAGGCTGCTTGAATTTATAGTTTGAATGAAAGAGCAACACTTTGTTTCCGTGTTTGAATTCTTTTCTTATCTTGAGTTTCCTGTCATGCCAAATTTTGGTTCTTGCCTTGTATAGACGAGAGTTTTCATAGGCTTGACGTCATAGTTCATCTAACTCGTGTAATTGAAACATTTGTTTCTCACCAACAGCTTTGAGCTCTGGGTTATAGTTCTTTAGGGCCCAATATGCACGGTGTTCAATTTCAAATGCCAGGTGACAGTTTTTACCATATATAAGTTTGTATGATGTTGTTCCAGTTGGTGTTTTGTAAGCTGTACGAAAAGCCCACAGAGCGTCATTAAGTTTTCTTGACCAGATAACGGGATTGTCTTTAACAGTCTTTTCTATAATTCTTTTAAGAGCTATGTTCGTGTTTTCAACTTGACCACTTGTTTGAGGATGGTATGATGTAGATAATCAATGGTTAACTCCATATCTTTTCATGGTTTTTTCCATTATCTTGTTGCAGAAATGAGTTTCTCTGTCGCTTATGAGAGCTTTGGGCATTCCAAAACGACAGAATAGTTTCTTTAGAAAAGTAATAACAACTCTGGCATCGTTTGTTGGTAAAGCTTGTGCTTCAGCCCATTTAGAAACATAGTCGACAGCGACTAATATATATTCGAACTTGTACGATTTTAGAAAGGGTCCTATAAAATCGATACCCCATATGTTAAAATTTTTGCATACTTGAATGTTGTTTAAGGGCATCTCATCACGTTTTGAAATATTTTTTGTCTTCTGACATGCTTCGCAGAGGCGAACTTGAGTGTGAGCTTCTTCGATGATGGTCGGCTAGTAGAAACATGAGTCCAAGACTTTTTTAGTTGTTGTGTTTGGTCCATAATGTCCAGCGGTTGGTCTGTGATGACATTGATCTATAATGGTTCGGGTTTCTGGTCTAGAGATACAATTTCTGATCATACCATCAAAACATACTTTGAAGAGGTAGGATTCCTCCTAGAAATAATTTTTGATGTCTGAGATGTAACATTCCGTATTTTCAGGTCATTTACAATGCTATTTAAATTCACTATATTTTTTTTTCTTTTTTTTCATACGCGTTCGCTTTTAATTTTAATCGATACGTTAAATCGCGTGAACTAAAAATCAACAATCAACGTAAACGGGCGCCAAACAAATTTAAGTTTACGTCAAGACATCATTATATTATTATTAGGAAAGTAATAATTAACTTTGTTCGATTTATTTTTATCGGATACGTAAAGTGTATACGTTTCGCGATAAAATGCGTTTAGGCACTCCCGGAACCCCAAAAACTTTCCTACGCTTCAACAAATACCCACATTTATACCCAATACATAAAAATTGGTCAACAACATCACATATAACCTCTTATTGCCGAAATTATGTCCATTGATTCAAAGATATAAGGAAACTCTTCCACTTTGGTCAAATGTGCAACATACCTCATTAAAACTACACCATACTTTGTCTCTTTGACTCATAAACCCATCCCTAAGACCAATCACCCATCCCTAAGACCAAAGACCATCCCTAGGACCTTACCTTGTCCCTTTGACTAAGACCTACACCTTATATACTTGTATCTTCTAGTAAGAGAAGTCATACATGCATAAACACTTACAAAAAAAATCACAAAATCTCTTCCTTGGCACTCATAGAGCTCACGGCTCAAATCCATCCTCCAACTAAATCCATATAATTTTTTCTACAACCCATACACTTCTATACACATCTATCCTAAGATATTCTAAGGTGTTTCCAAGCATTGGCTAACCTTTTTCAAGTATTAATCAAGAAAAGTGAAACTAGGGTTTTAAAATGGAAAGCTAGGGTTTTATATCTAAACAAGGGTTTAGATACTTTGGTTCATCATCTTACATCATAATAAGGTTATCTAAAAACCTTCATGTCTTTACTTTCATCATTTTTATATGTTTACATGTTTTATATAACTATATCACCACTTAGGATTTTTAATATGTAAAACGAATTATCACTTATGTTTATGAATTTACACACTTTTCTTATGTCATATTGTTATATATATCATGGAAAAATGGATTAATAAATATGTTGACATGTTGTTTAAGTATTGGTATGTGCTTAATTACACATACCTTTCTCCATTGAAAATGAGCTGAAATAACCAAAAACGGGCCTAAAATGCCAAATATATGCTTGTTTTGCTAATTGCATTGTGCAGGAACAGATAACCAAGAAAAGGACGAAAAACAAAGCCAAAACGACAAAACCGGACTCGGAATGGAAAAGCTGTGAAGGACAAAGCCAAAGCAAAGCCAAAGATCAGATAAGTCAAAGTCAAAGTCAACTCAACAAATCAACAGTCAAAACCAAAGCCGTAATTGAAGAATACTATTGGTTGCAATCTCAACCCATCTGATGGGCCGGGAAAGCCCAATAGTATATTAACGAAGACTGTGAAGACCAAATGGGCCCTCAATCAATGACAACAGCCCATTTGTGTGCAATTGACAGAGACTATGAAGACTTTGAAGGCCCAATCCTAGCCCTTGTACAGCCAATCTCAGCCATTGTACATACAAAACCCATCACAAACCTTATTGGGCCTTAAAAAGCCCAAAAACACAAACCTAAACCTTATTGGGCCCAAACACACTCAATTGGGCCCAATACAAGCCCACAAACCCTTATTGGGCCCAAACACACCCAGTTGGGCCCAATACATAACCCAAGCCCATTACTGGCCCAATAACAATTTTTATAAACCATGGGGACCTAAATTGTCAAGTTTAAAAATGTTTGTAAAAAGAAAAGTGTTTTAAAAATAAGAGGGACTGAATTTGCAATTTTACAAAATTGATTTCTCTTTATAAAAGGCAAGGGCCGAATCTGCCATTTGTTTATTCTTTCTTTAATTCTTTGTGTTTAAAACACAAGGGCCCCTTTTGCCAATTTCCAAACTTACTTATAACTAAAAAGAAAAGAAACAAAAGAAATGGAAAAGAAATGAAACTTCAGGGTTTCTTTCTGGGCAAATGAAACTTTTTAAAAACCTGTAACCAATAACACTCACCCCTCAACACTCTTTCCCGCCAACTCTCTCAAACCCCTCAAACTCACGAGATACCACTCAAGCTTTTACCCAGACAACCCTCTACCCAGTCCAATCCCTTCCCACAACCCACTAACCCTAAAAGTTGCCACCTTGGCAATCTCCCCAAACCCGAAGCACCATCAATGGTGGGGATTGATTAAAAAGAAGCACAAGGACCAATCAATGGCTAGGATTTGTTGCTGAGGCTTCACACACACAAGAAACACAAAGAAAGAAGCTGTGAAGACCTTGAGGCTTATATAAATTCAAGAAAACACAAGCCGAACCACACCTTAGTTTTTAATTAGCTTTTCTTATTTAATTTTTAATTAACTTGTAATTTAAGTTTCCAGCTTTCTTTTTAAGTGTATTGTACT
>BQNB010099869.1:5877-24833 GCA_026074375.1 Tanacetum coccineum | reverse complement strand
AAAAAGGCGTCCTAGTCTTTGTAAGTAAGGAATTATAAACTTATGGTTCGGAAATTTATAATTCCTTATTCAAATGAAGAGGCGTCCCAATTCATTTCAATAAGTTAATTATAAATCATCCTACTTAAGTATTGCCAACATAAAACATGATATCAAAACAATGTTACGTTGAGAAGAATGAGTCTCCTTGGCGGCATGATTCTTCAAAATCATAAGAAGTAACGAGAAGTATAAAGAGACGTTAGTCAATCTCGTTCCAATGGAAAATGCCAAAAGACGGCACGATCCAAAGTGACAAGTTGAAGTCGTACTCCCATCAACTAAAAAACTTCAAAATGATGGATTACGAAACAACATATGCGATTTAAAAGCATAGGAAGAGTGTTCAAACTCGGAGTTGATTAGCAAACTAACCAATGGGTCCAAAAAACTATGTCAAATTTTGATATCATTGAAAGAGACTTAAGCAAAGCCATGAGAACGTTTTGCAAATCATCGCATCAATCACAATATCTTAAAATGAACAAACCTATTAGGTTGTACCATAGTATTGTACACTTATGCAAGTAATTATCATCACATAAACAATTCCACATCTAGGCTTAGATTAGCACTGACGTCAAACCAAGCTCACCTAAAACGTATCAACAACTTATACACAACATGCGTGTAGGCATACCCCTCCGATCCATAAACTCATCATACTGGGTAGCCGAACCCCTTTAATCCAAACATCACACACATAAGCAATAATATCAAGTAGACATCAGTGACCGAAAATAGTCAACACTTATATGAATTGCTTTTATATAGATAAATGGCGATAATCCTAAAGATAAACGTAAGAGATCGAAAAGAATATCAAGTATTATGAAATCATTATCCATATAATACTATTATAGATGCTAAGAAAAGCATATAAGGGATCACGGAGTATGCGCGCGAATATCGGGCAACGGTGAGAGACTCTTAATTTTTTTTCAAAAATGGTTATTGTCTAGGTCTTGAAAACGACCCAGTTCTCTATAACCAGTGCTCTGATACCACTCTGTAACACCCCCAAAATCACAGCGCAGCGGAATACCACTTGGGTGCTACTTCATAGCATAAAGTACAAGTTATAGAAAATGACTCTAAGTGAGATGTTTTGAAAAGTCAACAATTTAATATTTTTTATCAAATATCACAGTTACAATAGGTCCCAAATGGGTTTTAGCAAAACTACGTGAGTCAAAACATGACTCGACCCTATTAAAGTTTTTATCGAATGCGAAATGTGAACCGAGTCCAACAAATTTATATCCGCGCAACACTCCCATCCAAGCAAGAACAAGCACATAAACCTGAGATAAACATGCTAAAACGTTAACAATAATGTTGAGTGAATTCATAGGTTTAAGTAAAATGGTATTGAAATAAATCAGATAATATCTCAGTAAGAAAAGTAGCGTTACAATATCAAAGTATTATTTCCAAAATCCAAGTGGTGATTCAATAATTCAAGTAATATTTAGTGAATCCATAGAGTTTATAATGAAGAGTAATGGAAATTTAGAACACATGTATTGTTCAATAGGGGACATTGCAATGAATACAATGTATCAATTCATCTTTATCGCATTGAGCTCATGACACTGAACATTAACACTACATATTTATATATGTCTAAATTTGCCCCTGATACTAGGTATTATTGCCTCATACCTTAACTGTCTTAATACAAAACGTCTGTTTGACATGGGTGTTCTCAATATGAATTTAGACCCCGAACGGGGTTGTCAAGCCTAATAGATCTATATATTTGTACTAGCTTTTATCCTGAAAGGTAATTAACGGTTCAAGAAATTAGGGACTTTGGCAATAGCTACTCATGCAGATAACCTCATAATCGGGTCTAGCATACCATAAAATCACACGTGTTCAATTCAAACTAAGTAAGATATTCAAAATTTGTAGTTTCATATATCGGTATTCAACAATTTTAAATTGTATAGTAGCAAACAAAGCTTTCGTAAGTTCATGAGTAAATAACCACGTATCGCACATGTTCTAGAAGTCATATAGTAAGCAAGTAAAAGCTTTTAGTACAAACAGTCATGTAATGCTTATGTAGTAGAAATCAATAAGTTTACTTAGTAAAACGAGCATGTATCTCCCTCGTGGGTTTTCATAAAACAATCAAAAGATTAAAAGCGAGGCTATGAACTCACAGAGAAGCAATGAAGTAGTAATTAATGAAGTTAGATCAAGGATGGCGTGAAAGCACGGTCGCCTAAGTATCACCTACAAAGAATGGTGACTTAGTACGGCGAATTAAAACTCACACGACGCAAACAACCAAAAGATACAATAAAGAAATCGTGATCATGATATGGCGTTCTAATTACTTTTAACCAAGTGAGATTTATCTAAACATCCCTTTAGGACCTGATCTAATCTACCTTCAAGTGACATCCTCTTTTAGGCCTTTATCGTCTAGTTTACAATATCATTTACGTTAATTAACTCCTTTTAAAACCATACGTCTTTACAAAATTTTGCCCTTACCCGACTTAATGGACCTATATCTCAAAATCCGTAATTGGTATAACCTAAATGTTCAGATCCTAAGTGAAATTATCATTTTACCCTCATGTGCCAAATCTGATTATTTAAAACGTTTTCCCGTTCCATCATTTTTAGCATAATTCCCATTTTATAACTCCGTTTGACCCAAAACAAAAGCCCATGTCTAAGTTTATCTAATTCCTATAGGTTTGACTTGGAAAATGAGGTACTTAGTATGAAAACATTTAGACATAAATTCATTTGAAAATCTGGCACAATCTCTAGTTATTCTAGCCATTTTGGTCATAACTCATTCATCCAGAATGGTTATAGCTTTATCCAAAGAACCACATGGTCCTCATATGTTGTACCCTTCCCCCATGTAAAAACCCAGTAGAATCTAAGTCAAATAAAATCCGTTACAAACCTAACTATCTGTATTATAAATTCTGGGTACATACTAAGTTTGTTTCCACGGTTTTGGTCGTATCTCGACCATCCGAGATATTAACCTAATCATTTATGTAAATAAGCAGTAGGCTTTAAGCCGAAATTATTCTATTATATCATAAACTATCTGCATAACTAGATTCAATGACCCAGTTTGACTAGTTTCACTAATTTAGGCGTAACTAACTCATCCGGAGGAGTTACGACTCCATCTAATTCACCCTATGAACCTGAGATTGTAATATATCCATTTTGTAAAGATACAGTAGGCTCTAAGCTAAAAATATTCCATAATGTGTCAAACTATCTGCACTAAATTTTCTAAGTGCCGATAAAATTAGTTTCACTAATTCGATCATATCTTGGTCGTCTAGAAGAGTTACGGCTCCATCCAAAGCACCACATACACCTTGTATGTTGTTCTACCCAAAAAAGTACTAAAGTCACAGACCTCAAGCCAAAAACCATTCGACATCACACCAACACCCTGTTGTCCCAAATTATGAATCCCAATCCGCTTCCAAAATCCAATCTAACCTAATTTGTAGCCATTCTAAGCTACTACCTATCGCCATATCACTTTCACAATCATCCAATAACATGCATAATATATAAAAATTAACATCAAAAGAAGGTTTAAATTTACTTACAAACAATGGTGAAGCAAAGTAAAATTGATCACACAAAACCCTTTTGTGTTTTCTTTTCTAGCCGAAACCAAACACACCTTTAATAATCAAAACCCTAACTTTTTATTATCCCAAATCTTGCAATAACACTTGTTTTCAAACCCTTGATGCCTATACTCCACCCAAAATTAATAAAATCTTCAAAAACCAAGAATCTTGAAAAAGTATTGCATGTTGTTTTCTATTAGTAAAAAGATGATAGGGATTAATGTGGGTATGATGTAGAAGTGACTGGAAGTGATTGGGATAATTTTGGTGATGATCTTGAATGTTGTTGTTGTTTTTGCGTCGAACCAGAGAGACAAGGGAGAGACAGAGATTTTTTTGTTAACTGTGTTGGTACTATGTGATTTTAAAAGGAATGAAACACTTTATATATGGAACTAAATATCTAGTTATCTTCCAACTTTTATAAAAAAATAAGGTATGTTTGTTTGGGCTTTAATGTGGCCGGCCAAAAGAGAGGGGGGGTGAGAGAATGGGCTTGGTTAAATTTCTTTTAACTTGTACTACATTTTTTTGGGCTAAAACATTTAGTTAATATGTTAATAAGTGTAAGATACTACTTTTGACACGGTTTTGGCTAAAACGCAGAAAAAGTCATAAAGTACCAAAAATAAAATAAATAGGCTCCCGGAGCAAAAATATGAAATTTTTAACCTCTCGAACGCTTAAATGGATAAAAATCCTAAGCACGGCTTGCAAATAGCCAAAAACGACGATTTTTACTAAATCGGCTAAAAAACAAAAATAACAACTTCCAACTAAAAGTAAAAATAGAATCATGGCTCGGAACAAATATTGACCTGAAACACGAGTTGTCATAGTTTTTTCCAAAACAAGTAAAATAGGTCTCCAAAATCTTAAATAAGTCCAAACAAGTGAAATCAGTCATGAACAAACTATAAGTAGCCTAAACATTACCATTTGCCACCTAAGTGGACTTAGAAAATTGCCACTGCAATGGACTTTTAAGTTTGCATGTGAAAGGACTTAGACCATTAAGAGTTGCCACAGATGTGGACTTTGATGTTTTTCACTTATGTGGACTTGAATTACAGGCATTGTACTAAAATAATTAAGTGTTTTGAATTACAGAAAACACCATTCACTTACACTAGTTGCTGCAATTGACTGTGTTGGTATAACATCACCCATTTCTCTTCCATCTACATTCCATGTTTAAATCACTTGCACTTGAGAATGAGTTGAAGGTTGACTTGCAGGTTGAGTAGAAGTTCTTTTTTGGGGACTAAGTCTTTTTGTTGGTACTCTTCTCTTTGTCCATCTAGTAGGGGATGAGCTTTGACTTGCAACACCAACACCTACATGACCATGTTGCCTACCAGTAGCGAACAAACCTATAACAGAACCAACACCTGAACCATATGCATTAGGCATTAGAGCAACACCTAAACCATCTTGACTAACAGCAGGTTTTGCTTGTTGTGCTTGCCTAGATGCACTGTCGTTGGCTTCTACATTGTTGCCACCTACATTACAAAAAAAGCTTGTAAACTGTTCCATCATATTTAAATCAAACAAACACTTAAAACTTGAAGCTCAAATAACTATTTGTTGTTGACTTTTGACATTGCCCTTTACATGTTGCCTTATTGTGTCTAATTGTTTTACTGGATTGACAAGTAATGGTTCTTCCTTTCTTGCTCAGTTTACCATCTTTCACATATGGTTCATCCTTAAGTTTGGACCTCTTTCATTTCTTTTTTGGTCTACCTATCTGGACATGATAATTTATTGGCAAAAGTGTTGTTGGACATGTTGACTTATCCTAGCAATTGGTTTCATTAATTGGTTCCACTTTGTGAGAATATGTTTCCCTCCATGTAGTCAACCAATAACAAGGATTTACCCCAGCTTCTGGGGGTAGTACGTCCCGTCAATTCAGAGCCATAATTTTTGGGTAAAGTATTTCCTCGGTAAATGTATTACTCCAAAAAATGCTCCAGTACAAAAGATGTTGGTGAATCCCACATCTCAGCCCGTTACATAGGCACAAAATGAATATAACAATCACAACTACTCTATAGGAGGATACTACTATAACTGGATTAAAATTGACTAAATAAACATCAAAAATAATATTTTTCTTCTTCTGACCATGGACCGTCATATCTAAATCATCACAAATAGCCTGAAGGTGATCAGACATATCATGAGTTTTATATAAATAGTCATCATACATGTTGTAGTCATCATCCCGTTTTGTTTCCCTCTATTGTTCCAACAGGCTATTAGTACCATAACATCTATCACTTCCACTTTTAAAGCTCGTTGAAGCCATTAACTTTGTGGTTTCATCAAATACTACTTCCACATCATTATCACTATCTACATTACCCGTAGGAACAAGCAAGTTCCCGTCATCATCCACAAACATAAGCTTACCATCAAGAGTTTGACGTTCTAGTTTATCGATCTTATCTATAATAGGAGTATTACTAGAACTACCATGGGCCACATTTAAGGACCCCTTTCGAGCCGACTATGTATTCCCCCCATTCGTACCTAAATCATCATCGTATTCAATAGAGTTAAGAGCATCAAAGGGGTTTGAATTACTTATATTTTCTCTAGAAACTTTAGCTTGCTTCTTTTTACCACTAGTGTTCCCACTATTCTTATTAGAAATAGGTCTGTAAATTTGTTTAGTTGATTTAAAACTAACCTTTGGACCAACCGGAACACCTCTAGTAGCTTGTCTAGGATTATTCAATACCACATCTGAGACACTTTTCTTAGGACACTCATTCAGAGCCATATTCTAACAAGCTGCAATATCATGCTTACAAGGAATCCTTATCTTTTTTTTGGGTAAAGGGTTTCCCAGGTAAATTTATTACGCTAAAAAAATATTTAAGTACAAGGGATGAGGGTGAGTCCCACATCTCCGCCCGTTACATGGGCAAAGCTACTTCCTAAAAGGAAGGTACACAAAATGACTAGACAAAAGAAACATAAATTTATTTCTTCTTGCGACCTCGAACTCGGATATCCAGATTATCGCATATAGCTTAAAGCTCTTTAGAAAGATCCTGACCTTCATACATATCATCATCGTATGGGTCTTCATCATAGTCACCATTACCATATGAATCCCTCTATTGTTCCAGCAAACTTTAAGTGCCAAAACCTACCCTTTTGAAGCTATAGAACGAGCCATATCATTATCAACTGATGCAACCTCATTTTCACTATCATAAACATCTAGAAACTCTACCTTCTTCAAAGGATTACCAGCTTCATCCACAAGAGTAGCTTTCCCACTAGTAAGTAATTCTTCAAACTTCCTGATTTTATCAATAATAGGAGTAGTATTAGTACTACTATTATCAACATTCATAAAAGAGGATCCACTTGAGGTAGCCCCGTTATTTACCAAATTAGTAGTCTCCCCATTGGTACCTAACTCCACATCATTATCGACTAAATTAAGAACTTCAAATGGATTTGAATTACTAACCTCAATAGTAGGTACCACGCCTTTCTTCTTATTACTGCTAGAACTAGAAGTAGGCTTTTTAGGAACATGTCTCTATTCTTTCTAAGGTTTAAAACCCATTTTTGGACCAACCGAAACACCTCGAGAAGTTTGACAAGGCTTCTTGAGAGTCTTCTTCTCACCAGCACCTGTATTCTTTGGACATTCCTCAAGAATATGTCCAAAAACCTTACAAGACGCACACCTAGGAGGTTTCCACTCATATTCAACATGGACATTACATATATATGGCCCTCCCCAGTAATTTTAGGCATAGCCATAACAATGTTATCTTTCAACTCCACATCAGCTCGAAGCTCAATCATAACTCTAGCATAACCTCCTCAAGTCGACTCCCCCACCGAACCCTAAATCTACGAATCTTCTGGTGACATAATTCCCTCCTAAAAATCAATTGTTCTCTTCTAAACCTACTATCAAATTATTTAGTTTTTGAATCTGCTAACTTATCTTCTGATTTGTTTGCTTATCCTTAATCTTTTCTGCTGCTGGTGTAGGTTTTGTTTGCGAAGATTGATTGGTTAGGTTCTTATATTTATAGTTAGGGTTTCGATCTCTATTTTTAGGGTTTGCTTCTTCTGATTCATTTTCTTTTCTTTGGTGATCCCTATTATATTATCTTTGTTCTGTTATATGATTATTGCCCTTATCGTAAACCCTACCTTAGGGTTTAATCTTAATCATTATTGTGGATTTGGACGTGCGTGCCGCGGGTTGTGTAAATTGTTGTTAAGAAAAAGAGTGGATGGAGCATGGTTTTCTAAGTCAAAAAGGGAGTAGGGGTGGAAGAGGTATAAAGGAGAAGAATCTCAATACGATTTCGATAAATACCTCTCGAGGTATGGGTGTGTCTACAAAATCAGGTGATACCATGAATGAAGATGCTCCAGTTGGTGGTGCACCTGCTGTTAAGGAGGGTGTAACACCATTTGTGGTTGCCTTAATGATGGAGAAGGATAAGTTAAGCTCTGTGGAAGATACTACTATTTCGGAGTCTTTTCCACCATTATCTACGCCGGTTACTACGGCTGCTAATGCCCCTGGTATGTCTTCGTATGCTTATTAAACTGGTAAACCAATGTGGGAAGAAAAGTGATTGTTCATACTTTTTTTACACACGGGGTATGGGATTGATTTGGTGGGTTTCGGTGGATTCTATTCAGTCTATTAGCAAACAATTTTCTAATACAGCTTTTGGTTTTTTCTTGGGAAAGAAGGTGGCATACCCTGTTGTTGATAACTATGATAGGAATACTTGGGGTAAATATGGGCTTGTTCGCTCAATGTTCTGCTTTTCTATGGGTTTATTCTCCTTTCAATTTATCTCCATAGACGGATTAGATGATATGCTTGAGAATGGTCCATGGTTTATCCAGAATCACTCGCTTATCCTGAAGAAATGGCATTCGGATGAGAACCTATTGAAGGAAGATGTTAGTACTGTTCCAGTTTGGGTTAAACTCCATGGTGTACCTGTTACGGCCTTCAGCGAGGATGGCTTGAGTGTCATTGCTAATAAACTGGGTACTCCTCTCATGCTTGACTCTTATACATCTGATATGTGCATGCAATCTTGAGGTAGGTTAAGTTATGCTAGAGTTATGATTGAGCTTCAAGCTGATGTGGAGTTGAAAGATAACGTTGTCGTGGCTATGCCTAAAATTACTAGGGAGGGTCATTACACATGTAATGTCCGTGTTGAGTATGAGTGAAAACCTCCTAGGTGTTCGTCTTGTAAGGTTTTTGGACACATTCATAAGGAATGTCCGAAGAATAACCTTAAAAAGAATATCGACCTGTTACCAAAAAGCCTAATGCTAGTTCTAGTAGTAATAAGAAGAAAGGTGTGGAACCTACTACTGAGGTTAGTAATTCAAATCCATTTAATGTTCTTAATTCGGTCGATAATGATGTGGAATTTGGTGCCAATGGGGGGACTACTAATTTGGTAAATAATGAGGCTACTTTAAGTAGATCCGCCTTTAGGCATATCGATAATGATAGGGAGTTTGCTAGTAATACTCCCATTGGTGAGAAAATCGATAAAATAGATCAAAAACAAATTTTATAAAGATAAAATTAGGGTGTTGGATAATGACGGGAACCTGTTAGTTCCTACGGATATTGTGGAATTTGATAGATTGAAGTTGGATGTGGTATTTGATGAAAAACTGCTAACCTAAGGGATTCTACGAGAGGTAAAAGATGGAGTGATAAAGGTTATGGTACTTATAGCTTGTTTAGAACATTGGGAGGGATTCTTATCGGAGGTAATGTGATTATGACCCGTATAATGATGATTTGTATGAGAATCATGATTTGTCCGATCACCTGCAGTCTATTTGTGATAATCTTGATATCACGGTCTTTGGCATGAAGATGAAATAGATTTGTCGATGTTTGTTGAGTCAATTGTAATCTAGTATTAGTAGTATCCTCCTATGGAGTAGTTATGCTTGTTATGTTTGCTTTTTTGCCTATGTAATGGGCTGAGATGTGGGATTCACCCACGTCCTTTATACTGAATCACTTTTTTAGAGTAATATATTTACCGGGGAAACCCTTTACCAAAAAAAAACTCTAGCGTAGCCTTAATTACCCCCAAGAGTGCATACACATATCAGATGTATAAGAGTCAAGCATTAGAGGAGTACCTAGTTTAGTAGCAATGGCACTTAATCCATCCTCGTTGAAGGCCGTAACAAGTACACCATAGAGTTTAACACAAACTAGAACATTACTAACATCTTCCTTCAATAGGTTCTCATCCAGATGCCATTTCTTCAGGATAAGCGGGTTATTCCGGATAAACCATGGACCATTTTCAAGCATAGCATCTAATCCGTCCATGGAGCTAAATTGAAAGGAGAATAATCCTGTAGACGAGTTGAACATAGAACGAACAAACCCATATTTACCCCAAGTGTTCCTAACATAATTAGCAACAACAGGGTATGCCACCCGCTTCCCCAAGAAAAAACCATATGTTGTATTCGCAAATCGTTCACTTATAGCTCGAATAGACTCCACCGCGATAACCACATCAATCCCATTACCCCCCCCCCCCCCCGGTGTAAACAAAGTACGAATATTCAGTTTCTTCCCACTTAGTTTACCAGTAACATTAGCATACGAAGACTTACCAAGGGCATCACCAGCCGAAGTAGTAACCGACATAGATAATGGTGGAAAAGATCCTAGAACAAAAGTATCTCCCAAAGAGCTTAGCTTTTCCTCCTCCACAGTCATATCAACCACAGGTGGTGTTGCGGTCTCATTAGTAGCAGATGCAACAACAACAGGAGTATCTTCATTCATAGTATCATCCAACTTCGTACTTAAACAAGTACCTGAAGTAGAATTCATCTTATTCCTATTTAGATCCTTTTCCTTTACCCCTCTTCCCCACTCACTACTTTTTTGACATAAAAAACCACGCTCCATACCCATAATTCTTACAAACAGTAAACCACCAACAAAACAATCACCAACTTAATACTAGCCAATTACATTCAAACCCCGAACCAAAAGATCGATCGTGAAGTTTAGTGGTTAGGGTTTATCGCCTTTAACAAATCAATCATAACCAATCAGATACCAAAAATATCGTATGATATTAAGAATAAACCCTAAAAGTGATTGGAGAAAAACCTACAAAAAACAACCCTGATCGTTTATTAAATTAACCAACTACAAGTTTATGTTTGTAAAGATCAAACAGGAGTTTGATAATACAAAGGTAAAGCTCGTAGATTAATTAATATTAAAAACAAGGGAAGTGAAATCAATTAAGGTTGGGTGAATCTCTAAATCGTCAGAGGGGAAAAGGGTTGTCGACTTATTAAAGGCTTTTTTTTAATTGTAACCTATACAAGGAATCCCTATCAATTCCTATTTCCTACATGAAAATTTCCTAGCCACTACATCCACAACATACTTATCACCAAATAAACCTGAGACTTGATAGCCAACTTCTCCATTCTATTTCACTTTAAACAAATGAGCCTCTTTCTTAATGGCTTTCATGATTCTAGTTGTAATAGGGTAAACAGGCGAGTACATTTGTCAATAACACTTTGTACATTCACTATTATCTTCATGCGATACTCTTTAATGTACTCTTGAAGTGTAATAACTGACTTGTCCATACCTCCAACTATTTTACCATTAAATACCTCTCATATGGTGTTGAGCAATAAATCTGATAAGGCTCTACCTAAAAGCCATAAATATGAAATCATCAAGAGCATAGATGTCTATCTATTATATATTATGCATTAAAATAATAACATGTCACTAAAGGTAGGGTAAATTACAGTGTTCGCCCTTGAATTTAGGTCTTACCTACAAAATAAGATCTTACCCAATGTTCTGGTGGTATCTTGCTCAACCATTCATGTGTTTTAGGATTCATCTTCTTAAGCTCCAACATACACTTTTCAAATTCCCTAACAATTGTAGCAGATGCAGATCTCCACAACCAATCTTTGTATGCTTCTCCACAACATCTTTGCTTCATATTTTCATGTATGTGCCTCAAGCAAAATCTATGTTCTGCTCTTGGAAACATAAATTTAATGGCTAGAATGATACCTTGTATGAACCAATTCATTAATCAAATAAGAATTCATATGATGTAGTAGTTAAGAATTCAACAAGTGAAGCATAATACAAACCTTTTTGTCTATTACTGATGAGATGTGGGATTCACCCACATTCGTTGTACTTAACCGTTTTCTAGAGTAATAAAGTTTACCGGGGAAACCGTTTACCCAAAAAACATAAAAATAAGCTCACTTAACCTAGTTTTATCCACATACATGGTCCAACATCACAATTAAAGGTAAGTAGTAGCAGTTAACGTAAGCTTTGAAATAATACACCGAATCGGTCTCTTTTCCGCTAAAGAAGTCAACCAACTAACAATGTTTTCAAACGAATTTGAGGTACAAGAAACACCTATAAAACCGCGAACTATATCCCATATATACATAGAAAATACACACTCAAAGAACAAATGAGTATGGGAGTCTGGCTGCAAATCATAAAGAGGATATTTTAACTGGTTTAAGTTCGTTGTATCCCCACGTCCCATCGACGTAACAAATCTTGGGTCTTCAATTTTCGCTTCATAACAAGACAAAGATGGAAAGCATGTCTTGGTATACAATGCGGGAACCAAACCACATGATACCAAATGATGGTGGTTTACTTGAAGATGAAGAATATGATATCTATGACGGCTTTGACCTTGATAGTTTAGCTAATGAACAGCGGGCCGTTTGTGAGGCATATGATATTAATCTTCAAAGGAAACCTAGACCGTAGTTTTTATTTCTGTCTGTTTAGCAGTTGTTCATAAGTTTGGTATGCCTTTCTTATGATAGGTTTAGGTTGAAGCTCATAGGTGGGTATGTTCCCTATCTTTGTAGCAGGTTGAGATGTAGGAATCACCTACATCCTTTGTACTTGAACATTTTTTTTTGAAGTAATATATTTACTAGGGCATTAATCCCTTTACCTAAAAAAATGTAACCTCTTCCTATTACGGGCTAATAGCATGCCAAACAGCCCTAACCAAGAATGGCTTGAAAGTGTCATTAACTTCCCTCCAAACCAGCGTATCATGTTTCTCATCAAAAATCAAAGGAACATTAAGAAAATTAAGAAAATTATACTTATCAAACCAATCAAGCAGCCACTTCCAAGAAACATTTTGTATATCATTTAATACAATATCCATAATCGAAACGAGCCCTATGGATATCCCTTGTACAAATTCGATGTTTTATAAGAAACATAGAGTCTCATATAACAAACCAAGCTAAAGTATTTTTACCATCTCCTATATGATCCTACAAATCTCTTAATGTTGAGGTAAATAAGATATACCATTTCTTAAAATGCCATCTACAGACTAAACAAAACACCATACCATATCATCCATTATGTGCACGCTTATATTCTTTTATATAGCAACTTCATGGTCATTCGTGTTTTAATTCTTTTTTGTTCGTACTTAATCTAGATATTGTGTTTTTACATATCGATCTCATTAATGTTGAGGTAAATAAGATATACCATTTCTAAATGCCATCTACAAACAAAAACAAAACACATACCATATCATCCATATGTGCAATGCTTTTATTCTTTGATATATCAACTTCATGTTCGTTTGTTGTTTTAATGCTTTTGTTTACTTATTAGATATTGTGTTTTTATATATTGATCTCATTCTTACACCCAATCCTAATCACATTGGCATTGTTAAAAGTAGTGTCACCTTTAAAGAGCGAGTAAAGAAGCGTTGGGAAAGTTACAAGCACATCGTCATCTAGGCCATGAGAGAATCTTATAAGGTGGTGATTTCCTACCTCATCGTATATAGTTGTAACAAAAGAGATGGAGGGTGGTGGTGTAGAATGGGTACGTCTGCATATATAAGAAGTGTAAATGATGAGGTGTCATTTTATACATTTTTTTCGGGGTCATTTAAACCCCGAAATCATGCAAATACGCTCTATTATTTCACTAAATCCTTTCTTTTATGTAATTAACATTTGGAAAGCACTTGGACGAATTGCACATGACATGAGCTTGATACGAGAAGGAATAAGGCAAAAACAAGTCTTTTCAAGCTTGTGACTCCCATCCTGACGCCTTCACCAAATATGGCTAGAAAGTGGATTTTTGGACATAAAATGTGACGCCTCAGTGTGTGGAGACGGCGTCACCAAAAGACATTGACGCCGTCATAATTTCTAAGTGATGGCGTCACAAAAAGATATGACGACGTCACAAGTTGCCGACTGAAGAACCCCTAAGAAGATTCGACGGGGTGACGGTGTCATAAAACCATAGTGACGCTGTTTAAGCCCAATTCCTATATATACAAACCCTTTGTTTTTATAATCCATGTGTGAAACTTTGGAGATTTATTGTGCAGCTACTATAGTCGATTTTTAGGGCTTTTTAAGCCCTGTGTACTTATATACTCTCATGTTGGTTTGAAGATAAGTAATCCAATCTTTAATCATTCAAATATGTCTATGTTTTTTATGAGTAACTATTTTTCTTTTCTTCTTGTTAACATGTTAGGCTAAATTTAATATGTGTTTGCTTATAATTGCATGAAACTTAGTTTGTAAACTCTAATTTGTTGCTTCTTGTTAGTGGTGTGCGCGTTAGACATTAGAAAACTAGCTATAGGATATTACATTAGCATAGACGTCTAGTGAAACGCGATTAGAACTAAATGAAACCCTTACATTTGGGAGAATATCTAATTAAGTATTTAATGCGCGTGGTTTAACTATTGGGTGGGAAAAGCGCATTTGGAGATGCCTACTTAGTGGTGGTGTTCTTGGTATTGGTGGGTAGCGGTGAGGGTGGCGCTGTTCTTGGTGTTCTTAGAAATTCAAAAGAAAATCACGAGAGTATATTAGTCATTTCACATGCTTTTGGTCCAACTAAAGGGAGAATCGTCTGAGAAAATGGTTCGTGAGCTTTTTTGCACTGTCACGTAAGCTTTAGGGACTCAATCAAAATAAAGTTGTTTTCACAAGCGATTTTGCATTTATCGACAACTTTAAGGACAAAATTTTGCAATTTACCCTTAACCAAATAAGTAGCAAGATATTAGTATATATACTATTTACCAAGGTTTTCAAGATCGGGATCCTACCCATGATCGTTTTCGTCTTTGCAAAATCGAGATCGTAAGGCGGGATCGGATCGTAAGATCCTACTATAATGTCATTTTTTTAATAGTCTTTATAATATTATTCAAATATACAAATTATTATATTATAAACACAAAATTATATGAATGTTTCATAAAAATATTGTCTTAAATTATAATTCTAAAATGCTTAAGAAGATTAACTTGTTGTTTTTTAAATTCTAGAAGACACAAGCCTTAAATTCGTAGTTTTTTAGTTTGTGTTTCGAAGAAAAGTAAGATCGAATCGGAGTAGATCTTGAGATCCTATGGTCAAGATCGGGATCCTATAAGATCTTAAGCATGCAAAGATCCTACGTAGGATCTGGATCGTTTTTTCTTTGCAGTATCGTAAAATCGTAAGATCCTAAGATCAGGATCGGGATCCTGACAATCATGCTATTTACCATTACAATTACGACAATCTGTCCTGTCGTTTTGGCGGTGGACTATATTGGCTCAATAATTAAACCTTGAACCATTTCACTGAACTCACACATAAAATTAGTAAAGGGCCCAATTAATGGTACGTTTGACTCAATCATTATAAATATATACATTTGTTGAAGGATACGACGGCGTTTTGATTTGGGTTGCTACAGTAACGGGCTGCCCCATTTTGGGCCAGCCCAATTGTTGTGGTTTTTTTTTTTTTTTTTTTTTTTTTTAAATTTATATGCACAAAGTAGGAGTTAAAAAAAAATATTACAAAAGTTATGATTTATTCAGATAAAAAAAATACCCGCGGGAAACATCTTCGATACCTAATAACTTTAAATACCGTTATGTGTCACAAATCGTACAACCAATTATATTAAAAAAAAACCCATATAGCAAAAAAAAAAACACACTTTAACTGCATAGGGCCCACACAAGAAGCCATTTAGTAAATTTATTTTTTTTAGGAAATATACATATTTGTCGACAAACTAGCTAAAATTCGCATAAAATGTGGACCCAAAGTAAAAAATTACAAACAACGGTCCTCAACTTTTAACATTTACGATTTTCTTACAAAAAAAATCCCGTAAAAAAATTAACAAAAAAACACGTCAAGTTCTTATTGTTCACAATTTTTTTTTACATTCATGCGGCCCCAAAGAAAGATTAGCGAAACGTCCCAAAAAAAGAAATAATTCGGGAAAAAATTAACCCTGTCTCAACGCAAAAAAAAAATTTCCGAATCGTAAAAAAAAGGAAATATAGGGAAAAAATTAGCCAAAAAAAAACCCCCAAAAAAATAGCCTAAAATCTGGCAAAGTAAAAAAAATAATAGAAAAAAGGACCCTCACCTTGTTAACTATTTACGATTTTCTTACACAAAATTCCCGTAAAAGAATTTACAAACCGTCCAAAAAAAAGAAATATTCGGGAAAAAAATTAGCCTCCGTCCCAACGCAAATTTTTTTTCACCGAATCAATACAAAAAAGAAAAACATACAAAAAAAGAAAATATTAAAAATTAGCCCCGCCATAACGCATAGCCCAAAAAAAACCCCCCGAAACGCAAAAAAAAATATTATTCGGGAAAAAATTAGCCCCGCCGCAACGCGCGGGTTCTTTTGCTTGTTTAACAAATAATTTATGCAAATAAACTGTGAATAAATGAAATGGGATATTTTTTTGTCACGTAATATATTGAAAAATTACAAAACCACTTAAAAATGTATCGAAATATTTTAAAGCATTATGTGCTATTTTGTTTTTTTATATTTATTTGCCAGAGTTGAGTTTAAGATATTTCTTTTTTCTTTTATGATTTTGGCATTTTGTTAACCACAATATCGAAAGTTGTATCTATAAATTTTATTTAATAACTCTTGACTTAATGACAAAAACAATTACACACAATACTTAATAATAAAATAGCACCGCCGCAACGCGCGAGTATTTTCCTCCTCGTTAATAAATAAAGTCCATTACCAGGAACTACTACAGATGCTCAACAATAGGATGGAAAGTGAAGAAAGGAGTAGAGCAAGATAGAGATGATTCAAGTTGTATGCTAGCAACCTACATTAGGCAGCATAATCGCGAAGTTCCATCTACGACTCCTTCCAGTTCCAGCACGGAGTGTGTACATTGCATTATTCATGATCGAATGAACTTCAAACGAACACGAATGCACCGTGTTAGCCGGGTTATAGATAGATATTGATCAAAAAAGTCCATTACCAGGAACTACTACACATGCTAGACAATAGGATGCAAAGTGAAAAAAAAAAGAGTAAAGCAAGATAGAGATGATTCAAGCTATATGCTAGCAACCTACATTGGGCTGCATAATCACAAACTTCCATCTAAGACTGCTCCCAGTTCCAACACGTATCCTACGTGGGTATGGGCATTGCATTATTCATGATCGAATCTAAATATGTTACTGGAAAATTTCAAGTTGATGGTCCTGTGTCCTTCAGTTATGCTCGTTATTAAATTTGTTAGAGCTTCAAAGGAACACGAGCGCAAGGTGTGCTAGCCGTGTTATAGATAAATAGTGTCATGTTTCCCTAACTTAGGAAGTTAATTACCATACAAGGGATCTACACTTGTGATGTTTAGTATTTTTCGTTAGAGTTAATTGCATTTTTGGTCCCTGTAGTATGGCCAAATTGTAGGTTTGGGACCCTAACTTTCGAAATTACAGTGATGGTCTCTATTTTTAAGTTTTCGTTGCAAATTTGGTCCCGGGCCGGGACCAAACCTGCAATTTGGCCAAATCACAGGGACCAAAAATGCAACCCAAAAGGACCAAACCTGTAACACAAACTTAAAAATAAGGACCATCACTGCAATTTTGAAAGTTAAGGTCCCAAACCTGCAATTCGGCCATACCACAGGGACCAAAAATGCAATTTACTCTTTTGGTTATTATCTCAGATGTTATCAATGTAAATTTCATTGGTTGTATATTGTATTTTATTTCCCTCATGCCCCGATTCTTTTATCAATTGTTCATTGCGTCTCTTTTATCTTTACAAATTAAAACGTTCATAATAAACGGTTGTTAACCTTTTAACCAAAAAAATAGTAATAAATGAATTGTTAAGCAAAGAAAAACGGCATAAAACATAATCTAATGTAAGTTAGGAATGAAATTTCCATAAGGGAAAATTCTCTAAAAGGTCCGAGTTCAAGGGTACTAGTCACCTTCTCCCTCAAAAAACATTTTTAAGCCAAAAGAGTCGGGGGCGACTGTGCGATAAGGCAACCTCACCACAATACGCCATGTGTCCCTTATTTAATTATTAAAGTACAAAATGTATAATTTGGGCAAAGCGAATTGTACTTAGGGCGACGGGTCTTTTTGGTCTTTTTATATTGATTTACTTGTACTTTTATTATAGGGATGAGCATGCTCTAGTTGTTTGTAGCGTCGGAGAAGAATTATCCATCAATGTGAAATCGTACTTGTATTTGATTAATGTAATATCGTACTTCTTATTTTATACTAGTTAAAACTTTTGGCAAATTTTTATTCGTGCCACACACGTTTAAAATTTCTAGATCCGTCGCTGTCTATATGTGATGATACGAAGCTCTGATTTTGTATAAAAATTATTGAATCACAAAACTAATTTTCAAATCACTCACAAAGAAAACTACTTGCTAGGCCTAGCTTGGGAATAGATTTGTAATGACAGTCTTCGACAATCATCTTAAGAAGTTTCGGTACTGGCCTTAATTAATAGAAGTGAGCAAAAAATGGTTGTGCGAAAAAGAAGGATGTCACTTTGATACATTCAATGAGAGCTCTGAAGTGGGTTGTTTTTCAGGCATTGATCGACGATCTTCGTGCTTTAGTAAAATAAAAAAGGGAATATCTACTCCGTGGTTTGCAAGATTCTCCATTAGACAAACAAAAAAGAAGTTTTGAGTGCAATAAGTACTCTTTTGTCCTGCAAAATTACCACTTTTATTTGATCTATTCCCTCATTGGATGAATGATGCAGACTCAATCAGTGCTAAATTTTAAATTTTAAAGTTTGAGATGGTGCTTTCATCAACATATACAAGCATATAATAG
>BQNB010099868.1:0-24833 GCA_026074375.1 Tanacetum coccineum | reverse complement strand
GGTTACCTTTAAAGGTAAACCTGCATTAAACACTCAAAGAGAGTGTGTTTAAACTCAACACAAACAAGATCCAAGCTCAATGAGCTTGGGTCAAGTTTTTAACAAGTTTAGGAAAAGGAAAAATTCCCCTGGTGCTGAGACAAAAACTATAAGCTTCAATTTGATTTTAAAAGTGAACTAACTCCACAAACCTGCTTAAAACTTTATCAAATATGAACATCAAACTGACTAAAGGAAAATTACCTAGATACCTTGACTTTATGAGGTCAAACAACTCTAATCCAAACACCCCTTTAGACTTATGACATTTATTTAAGTTAGTGAAATGAAAATCTAATTATCAAACCCCTATTACCAGATAATAATTAGCTTATCATCAGCTTAACAAACATAAATCAATAATCACTAAAGTTAGAATCAAAGATCTACAAACTATATTAACTATTTTTGGTTTTTTTTTATTTTTAAGATAGAAATTGCAAAACTAAGATCTAAGCTATATTAACTAAAGATAGATGATCAATTAAGACTAATAAACATATAAGATGATAATAAGCACAAATAAGCTAACTAGAAAGCATAATAAGCACTTGATAAGCAAACAAGCATATTTATAAACTGGAATTTTAAAGATAAATGAGAACTTACAAGAACCTTAGCAAAACAAAGGTGAAATTAAGCTCAAGTGAGCAATCTACAAGCTCTAGCTTATCCTTATGGATAAGCTAGTAAAGTCCTTGGAAGCTCATCCATGGCTAGCTTCCCTTCCATAAGCTTCTAAATTCAATAATCCAAGGTAATTAGCTGATTTTAAAGGTTTAAGTTGATTAAATGAACAATGTAGCTCAATCACAAGCTTATAGACTTGTGAGAGCTTATAAGAACTTATGAATCCGTACACTATTACTAGAACTTATAAGGAGCTTTTTGAAAATTTATTAAAGAAAACTTAAATTTCATTAACTAAAAAGCTTGATTACATTACTTGAAAAGAGAATTACAAACGTTTAAATGAAAATTACATTTACTTAAAACTTAAAACATAAGCTAAATTACCTAAAAATCTAAAAGCTAAAAACTAGAAAAGAAAATATTCCCTGTGGTGTGTGAAGAGTGAGGCTTTATATAGCCCGTTGGAGAAGCTTCTAGGCACAAATTCAGTTACACGCTCCTTGATATCTTGACCCTTGATCATATGCTAATCATTGGATACTATTTTCAAGCCGTTGGATTAGATTGTCTCACACGGATTGCCAGCGTGGCAATCCGTGATGTGACATGTTGTGTTTCTTCTAAGAGTGGAATTAGTGTAAAATTATGAAATGAGTGCAAAAATATAACCCCCTTTCTACTGTGCTTCGTTACTATCCTACTTGTCATTCATCACATGGATTGCCAATAGGGTGCGTTTGATGATGTTAACTCTGGCCCATATGTGTACTTGATCCCATGAATTGTCCTTTATATCCTTTAATTGGCAAAAGCCCTTTGTTTTTGACCCTGGGTAATTGGGGAAGATGATCTACAGTAACAACAAACTTTCCGGCTTATTTTTACTTATAAGGGTGCGTTTGTGTTTGTTTGACCCGGGTTGACTTGGGTTTGGGCCGGGTGTTGGTTTTGGGCCAAGGGTTGGATTTGTTATAATAAAAAAGTTTAACGGGTCGTTATATTTAGGGATTAGGGACCCACTTTTGTAATTTTGGATTTTATGAGAGACTGAATTAGAAATTAGATGTGGATTTGATCTTTTAGTGCGTTGACACATTGTTGACCAAGAGTTGACTGATATTGACTTTTTACTTTGATAGCTTCCTCCGGCTTTTTGCGCGCACTTTCTGTTCCCGGTGTTCCGTTTTTGCTCGTCTTTAAACCGTTTTCTTTGTGATTTTGCTTACTATCCATACCGACATAATAAGAAAATACAAAACACAGCAATATACAACCTTTAATGCACAGTTTTGGTCCCTTTTAGGGTTTAATTTTGATATAAAATATGGATATGTGTTTTCACACAAATCAAAATTCCCCAAACATAAGCGATTGCGTGTCCTCGAACGCAATGTGTAATAATCTTATAACCAAATACTCAAAACTTTCCCCAAACTAAACCTTGGAAGTAGCAAAGATTTTAGATGGAGAGAAGTTAAGAGTCACAATTATAAAACACTACCGCTTCCAATTTTTTCTCACAACGTTTAATTAATTTTTTTATTTATTAATAATATAATTGAATTATTTCGACTTTCGTTATTCCATAATTGTTATGGATCATAGCAACACGATCAATTCGATTACCGAGAATTGCGCCTCAAAAAGGAAAATTCATCGTTCTAAGACTTTCACTTATCCAAAACCAAAGTCTTAAACAAAAATCACAGTTAAATATTCCAGTAAAGATGCTAACACGAACTCATATTTGTAACGGTGAACACTTTTACTCCCGACATTTAATTATACTTAAGTGGTGTGCTATTATGAATTTCAACCATGGATCAACTTTTTGCAACATACTATGCTTTACGTTCCACCTTAGAATAATGAGTTTAAAGGCGAGATCTCCCATGAAGGACTAATCTCTCTGCACAACCCAACCTTACGGTCAAAGTGACCCGAGCTTTTGACACCCCACCTAGCACGTATATCGGGGAGCTCAGAACTGACCTAGGATTTCAACAACTCTCAGGTTTTCACGATATTCTATAGCTTATAAAATGAATAGTCAGAAAGTTTCCAAAGCATATATTGAATTTAACAAAAGAATCTCAATCTTATTAATCTTTAAACTTAATTATCTAGACTTTACAGGCAAATAATAACCTTGACCTTAGATATGGCATGCAAAACATCGGTTGTGAGCCGGCAACAGCACAAACTTTTCTATCAGTCATCGGGTGATCGTTTATTCTTACTAATGTGAGCTTTTTTTAGAAGACTACCACATCCGTTGTGAGCCGACAAGAGTATTAAACATTTTAATTAGCCCACAACTTTATATTATAATTTTTATCATATATTATCATTTTTTTATTAAAGAAGATCTTCTTCTTGAAAAAAACTTCAAGGATAAATTTGAACTCAGACAAAAAATTTTCTATATATATACATAAAAATTGTCTTGATTAAGTTTAATCTCTAAAAATAGCACTTATATTAATCCGGATAAAAGCTTATGGAGGAGAAAAGCATACAAATTACAAACATGAGTCTCTTAAGAATTTCCAAATAATCCTTGTTTAGCATCCTACTTCATACTTAACTTATCATTTTATTCCTCGTTCTTCGCGAATTAGCGAAACTCTTAGCCTAAAAGATAAGGAACAAGATAGACTCAATCACGCTCATCGGTTCAAAATTTACTCTTAAATCTTTATCCCAGACAAGAAAGCGTCCAAAATATGTGACAAAACACTTATTTTATTTTTGAAAATTTTTTAATTTTTATATTTGAAAATTTTGGTGGGAAAAACGGTACTGAGAACAACGGTAATTAGTATGCAAGATCATATCGAAATATACACCCCAATACTAAAGAACAAAACATTCTTGTCCACAATGTTATCCTAAAGACCGTAAACTTAAAAACTCATACTAGAATTCAAAAGGTCGGATATGCATAACTCAAACCATAGAAGGAAAGTGTCACAAATAACTAAGGTCGTTTATCAAGTAGTGCTATAAGATAACTGTTAGACGATAATAATCTTTTAGATATCGGAGTTCCCCAAACGTATGGCAAACAAAAGCTACGGAAGCTCGAGTGAAACCGGACAAAACATCCGAACACAGAGAGTCCTTCAGAAAATTTGGGTCAAACCGCAAACAATCACAAGTACAAACAACAAACATAAAGAACGGAAGAGTACAAGCCTCCTCACAACACATTAGAATCTAGAAAGAAAAATAGAAAATGAATAAGCATGGGGTGCCTCCCACGAAGCGCTTTGTTTTTGGTAACCGAGTCACATAGCTTGACTCGATCCCTATATTCCATTTGTCCATAGGGAGAGCAAATACTGGAAAAATAAATTTCCATTTGAAAACCACCACCCGGCTCTAGATAGTAAAAAGAGAAAAATGAAAATGCCGGGGTCAAAAATAAGATCCTCACTTTTGAAGGAGCAAAGAAAAAGAGAATCCACAGGGTAAGTGAGAAACGGGAGAAAAATCCAAATGACAAATGTGAAGGAATCGTCATCTCTATCATTTTGAGAAAAATCAATCTCACCTCATCCTCCCCTGTGCAAACATTTCTTACATTTAAACTCATCAACATTGTTGATCATGTGCATTGGGCTCAAAAATAGCTAATCTCAACAATCTGGTGGTTCGTGAGAGACGAGGAAATGATGGAACAAAATAGAAATGAATTCAAACTCAGGAAGGGGAAAGAATCATTTTAAGCAATTCTACAAGAAAAGAAAATCCCTGCGAGTCATAATCTTCGTCCTCAATGCCCGATGGCATCGAGTCATCGAAAGCAAGAAATAAATCGATCTCCTCCATAAGAGAGTCATTATCCGCGACGGGGATAGGAGATGGAGAAAGACTCAAGAATCGTATCAGCAATTTCCAAATTAAGTTCTTCCGCGGATCGTAAGAGATGAATAATCAATAACACCTTCTCAACAATCAAATTCTTTCTCTCTAGATCAAATTCGGCGTTCCCAATTCCTGGGGGAATTGATCGTATGATCGAGTTCACCAGAGAACTCCTCGAGAAAGAAAATCAAACTTAGGTGAAGAAACAAATCCAAAGTACTCGATTATGGCAAAGATTCATAAGATTAGACTCGGCATTAAAAGAGAATGCGGATCTATCATGGTAGAAATGATTTCTTCTCAACAAAAGAAGGTCGAAATAAATCTTGAAATTTTCCATTGGAACGTCCTCATCAGAAAGTGATTCGTCATCACTAGAGGTGAAATCGTCGTTTGAATCAAAGAGAGGATTCGAGAAAGTTGTAAAAGTTGGAGAAGTTTCATCACACTCGGGCACATCACATTTACTTTCATTATCGGAAAAATCCCTCGTAACGTCACCTTGGGATTGGGACCAGGGTTCAACAACACCTAGACTTTTATTAATTCGACTGATTCCTTACAGGAATAGGGTCTAAATGCTCGTCCCCACTTATGCGATAAAGTCTGGGCTCTCGATGGGTTCATCGGGTTGTGATTGCTTTTAGGCCTTCTCCATAAAAACAGTATAATCTCAATCATCAGTTATTGTCAAAGTAGAAAAGAAAGGACCGATTCCAGCTTGGACAATTAATCTATTCTGAAAACTCTTTCACTGATATTTCACACAACATCTTCAAGGAGTATACACAATCAATCTTGAATATCCTTTTGTCGATATTGCTTGTCCATCAAAGCATCCTTAATTTCACCAAATCTCTCCCAAGCTATCAATATAACCTTTGGTGTTATTCCAAAAGGTATACGACTAAACTTCCTCAAGAAGGTGCAAACGTCTTTCAAGAAGTTGTCTCTAGCTTCCTCATCATCAATCATAGAAGAATTCCAATATGGATAAATCCTTGAGCTGTCTGTCTCCTTCTATTCTCTTGTTGAGACATCCTTTAAAGAAGTTTTTGCAACATCACCATATAGTTTAAGAAGCAATTCTTGCCATAACTCAGGTTGATTCTGTTCTTCTCTCGACTTAGTTTGTTCGCTTAATCTTTAGGAATCTCTCATCGGCTAGCAATAAATCCATGCACTTTTCATTAGGCAAGTATATGAACCATAATACTCCTTCTAAAAAGGCTGTATAGCTTTCATTAAGTCCTTTTTGACTTGCAAAAAAAAAAATATTTTTTTTGAAGATTCTCGTAGCTTTGTCCTCTTGAGGAGGATAATTGACGGGAAACTACGGGGGTTGATATTGGTTAAAACCAAAAGAATTAGGATCATAGCAAGAATTTTGCTCATTATAATCTTCATTCATTTGTTGACATTGAAAAGTTTCATGATGGCTCCCCCCGTAATTTTTTACAACAAAGATATTGATTGGAGAAGAACATTGAGAATTTTTGCGTGGAAAAAATTATCATTAAATATAGTTTTTCTGATTGTAACAGCCGGATCCTGTTCATAATAGACAAGTAGAACTTGTGGAATACATCCTAACATAATGAGCATTATTTCCACATAACTACACTACAATGTAAGTCTCAAATGGAGTTGTAGAGGGCTGTGAGAAACACTTGGAGAATGCATAGGAAGAACTTAATTTGGAATCATATAATGAATGACTTCTCATCTTCATAATTGATGACGGAATGAACACTTTGGCAAGTCTCTGTGTGGCTCAGCAATGGTTTTGGATTGCACTTGTATTTACGAATTAGAGATGATTGGAGTCTTTGGTGGACAATTATAACCAATATAAGCACAGTTCCCACAAGACTTGCAAGTACATTATTGACAAAAAATACCGTCTAACAAATCACCACACTTGTAACAATAATTGTGGTTAATTTGTAGAGGACTTTGCAAAAGATTTTCATCGGGGTCTTGATTGAAGACAAATGGCTCTTGAGGTGCACTAACAACGTTAGTGTTTTCATTGGATGACTTGGAGGTGTTTAGAATTTCGTTTCTCAGCATGCGAATTGTATACCAACCTTCATTCAAACATTTTCGCACAAAAGCACAAGGTCGACAATATAAACCATCAACCAGGTTTCCACAAGTTGCACAATTCTGAGGAGGTTTAGGAACAAGAATTTTGTCTTCAAAACACCATTGAGCAACAAAATACCCAGTGTACAAAGCTCCACAAGTCATGCCTTCATTAATACTGAAGAGGGGATTCAAAAACTATGATCGAGTGACGCATAAAAAAAAAAGAAAAAACATAAAGAATTAAACATTTTTAGAGGTTTAAGGAAAAAATTAAATGGATAAAAGAAAAAGAAAGATTATTTTTGTTTTTAATCTAATTAAACGGACAATGAGATAGACAACTTGAACCCAAATAATCAAACTTACCTCACGATAGGCTCTCTAAAAAATTATTGCTTTTAGATGATGAGCTTTACGTCCGTAAATGACACAATGGCAAGTTTTTTGAATCTTTAGATTCGAGTTGGGAACTTATTATGGAAAATACTCAAATTGAAAGTATTATTTGTTGGTGTTCTTTTTATAACCACTTTGTAACTTTATTTTTAAAAAAAAAATTGAAAAGCAAATTTTTTGTATTTTTAGTTTTAACTATTCTATTTATATTACAAAGAAAGGAAAATTAATTTTTTACATTTTTATTTTTTTTATTTTTTTTATTTTTGATTTTCTTAAAAGCGTAACTTTTGAAAACGAAAGGTTCTCCAAATCACGATCAACAAACTTCAAACGAGAGAATCGTAACACACTTCCCCGGCAGCGGCGCCAAAAATTGATTGGTAGCAATTTCACGTATATATAATATATCAAAGTATTTATAGAAATTTACAAATAATCCTTGAGGGCAAAGATTAAATGCAATTTAAACACAAAAATATATAAAATAAATACGTTTAACGTAAGTGATTACCGGTCGTATCCCAAAGAAAATCGTGAAAATTGATACCCTCGATTCATTTTGGACAATGTTATGAATGATTTTCAACTTTTTGATTGATTTTCTACGACTAAAAACAATTAAACAATTAAATGCAAGTAAAATAACTAAACACGCGAACGAAAAACGGAAATGACAAAATAAACCCTAATTAGCACCTTAACCTAAATTGCAATTAATACTCTTAATTCTATGAGTCAAAAATAAAGGATTTGCAAAATTTGAAACTTAACCGATCAAAATAGAAAAGAAATCACAAAACAATAACGGGAAACGAAAACCGAGCCCTAAAAGCTAAAATGCATCCAAAATAAACCAAACTAGATTCAACTAATATTTCCTACTTTCTAAAATGATAAAAAAAATTTCTAAAAAAAGATATTATATTTTTTGATTAATTCTTTTTTAATGATTTTTAAATAAAGTATTTAATGAAATTAAATGTTTAAAAATACTAAACGAGCTATAAAAATTCTAGAAAAATTAACAGAAAAATAAGATTATAACTACTTAAAAATCCTAGGAAAAAAGCCCCGATCACAAACTTAGTAAATAAGCCGTGAAATTATAGCTTAACCGCTTAATAAGCTTATAAAAGCTAAAATGTGTATAAAAGTTAATGTGAGAGAGTCTAATGGAGAAAAGACCAAGGGCACAAGCTCAAGTGTGTGGGTGTGTGAAGAGTTTATAAGGGTTATGAGGAGAGTGTTTAGGATCGGGGGTATCGAGTCTTTGCTCACCCCCGACTTTTCCACTTCCCTAATTTTTTGTTTATAACAAACTAAAGAACAAAAGTTGTAGAGAAGCCTTTTAAGCAACTTTAAAAAAACGAAATATAGGCAAAACTCAAATTAAGCTCTCAAAAAAGCTTTTTAAGAAGCCTGTTTCACAAAGTGAGCATTTGAGCTAAAAAAACTTGTTTAACACAAACAAAAATAAGCAAAAGGATCCAAATAAGCACCAAATAACAAACCAAAAGCTGTCCTAGATAGCTTATGACACCTAGCAACTAAATTTTAAAGATATCTAAGCTAAGAACACTATAAGCTAACTTAATTTGATGATCTAAAAAGCTAACTCAGAAATAAGCACTAAAAGCTTAAAAACAACTTAAGCTAAAATGCTCAATAAGCTAAAACAGACCCTAAGCTTTTAGAATCTAATTACTCTATTAATAAGCTACAAATATAAATGATAAAAACTAATACTATAAGCTAGAAATCTAAATTTAAAAGCTAAGATTTAGTTACTACTGTTTTTGGTTTTTTTTAAGACTTTTGATGAACTTTTAAAATTAAATTACCCTAAGAAATAAGCTAAAATTAGAAGCAAGTTTAATCTATCTAATCCTATAGCTATGTACCTCAAAATATGATCGAACATGAAGTCGTTCATTAGTAATTAAGTCTCGGTCAATCAATAAGATAACGTTGTAATAGAATATATCGTAAATCGGACTCGCTAGTTCATCTAATATTATCTATTTTATCGGTTTAATCCCAAACAAAACCCGAGTCCCAGGGTCCCAATCAAAATATCCCTGAACGGTCACTTAATGTGTCGGTGGTAATATTAAGTAATCTTTTCCTCTTTGAAAAGTTAGAAGTTGATCATGTCTAAATATTAATTCATTTATCCATTTTCTCTCATTCTCCTCCCAATTACTTCTCCTCCTTCTCTCTCTAAAAGATCAACTCTCTCTAATTTCTAGTTTGATTCGTAGTATGCTAGTATTTATGAATTGATTACGTGTATCCCACAATTGCTTCAAGAGCAAAGGTATAGATTCGAGATTGATTCGTGTGTCCTAAACTAGATCAAAATTCGTGGCTATTATTGTGACAAAAAACCAACGCTCAAAAACAATTTTGGCTTATTGTTGTTAATCTTGTTTTCTATCTTTGTTCTAAACACATCTCAAAAAAGTTACTTGTAACAATTTCAAGTGTATACAACCGCCTAGATTTCGATTTATAAGGTATATTAAGTTAGGTGATTCTTGTGAGGTTTGCTTCGATTTTAATGATCCAACAGAAGAAAATACATTTTATTGAAAGGTTAATCTTCATACACCAATCTTATATTGCATATTAGAGCTTGTGTTTCGTGGTTAAAAAAGAACGCATGGATTGATTATTTGTTGAAATTCGAACTAGGTGTTCTTCAGTGGGAGGTTTGAGTATTATAAATACTACTAGCCATCGGTTTGACAAGAAAGAGGGGACAAGATCCCCGTTTTTATTTAGGAAAAAGTCAAAGGCGAGATGTTTTTATATAATAAAAAATAAATTTGTGGCGGTTTTGCTTCTTTATAGTGGCAAGTAACTGACAGGTTTGCCACGACGTCCGAGATTGCTTAAAATATAGACAAAAGGAAAAGAGTTACCATGCCTCAAAATACCTAAAAAATCAACGGGCGGTTTTTAAGAAAATTTCTTGGCGGCTGAGTTGCCAAAAGTGTCACGGAAAGGCGGTGTCATGCCTAATAAAGTGCGAGTGCGTTAGACTGGCCGGCGAGTTACAAAACAAAAGGCGGTTTGATTATTTTATTTAGGCGGCGAGTTGTCAAAAGGAAGCAGCGGTTTGAATATTAAATTATGAGGCGAGTTGATCATTTTCAGTGGCGATTTGCTTCATTCTTGAAGACGGTTTGCTTAATTTTCCAAGGCGGTTTGGTTACATTCTTGAAGGCGGTTTGCTCAACACCTAACGCATCGGTTTGATTAAAAAAAAAGTTGAGTAATATGTAATTTTTTATATAGCCTTTCTAACTTTTTTTTACGAATCAAAATACAAATTTGTGTAATAGAGGTAAAAAAGAATTCGGTTCGAACACCTTTTTAGTGACACTTTTTGCGCGGATAAAATTAAAGTACAAGTAATATTTTTTCTATAGCCTTATTTAGCTTATTTTTACACAAAATTTAAATTAGGTAAAAAGGAAAAAAAAAATTCTATCATAATCCGAATATGCGCCGAATCCAAAACTAATCCAACAACCATAAATCCAAAAACCAAAACCATCAACAAGGACTTAAATTTGACATTAATCATACAGAACAAACCTCAACCACAATCGATGTATTCATTCACGTTTTCTATTGATTTGTAAAATCTCGCCGTTAAATCATTTATCGTTTTAATCATAGACGTGGTAAAATCCCGTGAACGAAATTGCATACATAACCCCAACACATCAATTCACATCATAACCCATTAAGATCCAACTACCTTTCAACGGTTCATTGTTAATACCATGTCATCCATCTTGTCTACTCCAGTCAATACATCTCAACAAATAGTCCAGATGCATAATAATATCAATAGGCAACTGGTTCAAAAGCGATCGTCCACCAATGCTGGACTAGGAAGAGATGTCAAAACGAGATCACGTTTTTCTCACGTACAAATTGAAACGAACAACCAACAATGTTAAAGGGACTGAGAAAAAGCATACTATCTGGTCACCTACATCCCATCTACAGTACTAGTTCTTATGCTAGTTGCAGCAAATACCAGTAATCCTGCAATACAACAACAATACAACAATTTGAAACAGTATTGAACATGACATGCCAGAGATCAAAGAAACACTTTCTGTCTGAAAAGAGAAGCAAATTATCTTGCTTTATTAACTGTATTGGAGATGATATCCTAATCCACTATTGTGAAAGCTTGTAAAACAGCGAAGAAGATGTGGATGAGCCCTTGACAGGCAACAATGGGGTGAATCCATTGAACGTACAAGATGTAAAGACCAATCTGTTCTGGGAATTAGGAAGTTTTACTTCCTCCGTGATGGATAGTCAAATGGAGTCAGTATTACTCACGGTTTTATAAACTGATGAATGAATTGACAAGGAACAACTTGCAAGTTACTACAATGCAAGTGAATGTTCAATTTCTTCAACAACTGAATTCAACCAAATGGTCAATATTTGTGACGTTTGTTAAGCAATAACAAGAATAGACACCACTCATATCACAACGCTGTTGACATTCCTGAAGCAGTATCAAAATAAGTATGATATCCGTAGCTGAAAGAATAGCTAAAATGTGAAAATCCATTAGCACTATCTTGCGGCTAGAGCTCAACCATACTCAGATAAATATACTATCAAGCAACCAAACCCTCAGATAACAAATGCAACATCATCTACTCAAGACAAGTTCATCTATCAGATACAAAGGCAAAAGATATCGTCGAACACACAGTAACCTCAATCTGAGTCAGTTATTCTGAAGGAAGACAAATGATCTTGTAACAGCTCCGAGGGATAAGGACATGCAAAAGAATTATGGCACTCCCCTAGCAAAGTATTTCAAAAAGGCTCTACAAACCTACTCAACAACAACCTTCGGAACTTCTTTAAACTCCAAGAACAGAGACAGAAGATACCAATAGACCAAGGGTATAACACCCAACGACAATCATCAGGGCAGTTTGGGAATCAAAGGACAATGACAGTTGCTAGGACTAGGGAAACTGTAGGCAGTCCGGTAGTGCAACAAACAGGGATACAGTGCTTTAACTGCAAGGGATTTGGGCCACTTATTAAAAGAATGCAAGAAGCCAAGCGTTGTTAAAGACTACTCGTATCACAAGAAAAAGATGATGTGCAAACAAGCTGAAGAAGGTGTTCCCACTGCAACTGAGCAAGCAGATTGGCTAGCGGCACTGATGAAGAGATGATGAACATGAATTGGAAGCACATTACATTTTCATGGAGCAAAAGATTCAGGAGGTCTTGTACCAGAAGAAGCCAGAATACACAACTGAATCAAACCATTGCGGAACAGGTATAAAACAATGAATGAAAATAATGTGTTTATTGCCGAATGAAAAGAACAACATTCTGAGAATAAACTGCAAAATGTGCTGATTAGGCGTGAGCTGCGCATTGCTAATTTAATTGCAAATTTAACTCTTGATACTGAGGAAAACAAAACGATTTTAAAGCAATTAAAGAAAGTAAACGCATCATTGACTCAAGAACTAGAGGAGTGCAAAACTAACTTAAAGAGTACTAGTAGGAGCAAGGGAGATAGGCTACTAGTTATACGGGAAAGTTGTCTTATTTGCAACTTCAGAACAAATAAATGAGCTTGAGAAGTACATGCCTTTTAATGACCGAAAGATTGTATTATGTAATACTTCAAAACAAAATTAAATGATACTCTAGGACTATAAGCTTCTTAAGACAGTGAAAATAAGAAGGTTTGAAAACAAAAGCCAATGAAAATTTAGTTCTCAATCAGAACACACGATGAGTTAGGTACAAAAAGAGTCTTTTAAACAAAGTCACACACTGAAGGTTAACTCACAAGAGAAAACCAAGTCTTTTCGGATCACAGGTTAAGGAAGAGAAAGATATTGACAAGATGATTTGAAATAGATCGAAACAATTAAAGTTTTTGAATGAAATTGTGTTATACTCGTAATCAGGTCAATTCAGACATTCATTGTTAGCACCCAAATGCTCGACCGTATAATGGTAGACCAAACCCTTTGCTAATCCAAGTACCATCAAGAAAGCTCAATCTGTTAAGCCTTGTTATGTATGAGATCCCAATATGATACTTCTGATCTTGCAAACAGATTTTGCCCCCAATAGGGAAGAGACTATGATCTTGCAAATGAGAGTAAGATCAAAATTGAATACAATTATGTTTAAACCATAGGAATACACAAACATAATAGTCATTATGAATTTTCAAAGCACTACCGCACTGGAGTATTCCTTTATCAGATGTGAACGCACAAAGAAGTTAGGAAGACAAGTGGAAGGAAACCGTTGGTTAAAACACAACCAAACATTGCAAATATGTGCCTTTCTACCCCGTAATTTCGAAATCCATTAGTAAAAGTATACATAGTTTTTTAACGACATACATTTCACATCAATCAATTTAGAGAAATTGTTGATCAAGCATATTTAAACATACAAGTGATTATTTTCGGGTGCCAACTGCTAAAGATAAGGAAGGTTTTGATAAAAACCTATTAATGCCTCTTTCCATAAAACTCAAAATGAAAAGTTTTCATATTAGAACATAACTTTAAAACAAAATGCATGAAGATTATTGAGAAACGCATAAAATCCTGAAAAAGAGGGGTCTTTGACAAACATATTGATCTACTTACCTCGAAGAGTGTGTATCTAAGGAAGTTTACATGTTCATATTTGCATTCTCCTATCTGATTTAAATTCTTATGCTGAAATAGCAACATGTTGTATCTTTATAAAGTACAAAGAATGGTGAAAGTCTTGCACAAAAGCTTTTTCGAACAAACTGAATCTGTAACAAAAAGTTCATAATAGGCTTTTGAAGAGTTTGCTAAACTTGAAAATCACTCGATTTCTCTGAACATGCCTTTACCAACAAGTAAAAGAACAAAGAAAACAACACAGTTGCAAAGAACACGAATCAATTGTCAATTTCGAAAGAACATGAAAAATAATCATTGAAATAACAGAGATTTGATAGCCAAATGCAAGATAAGAACAAAGCAATCAGTGAGTTAAAGAAACTCATTGAGAAATGCAAAGGAAAGTCGTGATGTAAACTCAGTTTGATAAACACTGTTGTTTTCGATCAACCAAATGCACAACGTATTCAAAACCATCATATTATGAAAACCGACACCTTTTTCAAATTCCTCCTGAAATAGGAAGTTTTCAAACGAAACGTCCGGTAATAAAACTCATGTGTCCGGCTGGTTTCTGTTTAAACAAGTCACTCAACAGAATTTTCCTCAGAATAGAAAACAAGCAGAAATACACTCGAATGCGCTTAAACCAGGAATGTATAGAATTTCCACTACCACAACACAATCTAGAACACCACAGTTGCCTCATGCTTCCAGAATACAATCCTCAAGGTGTCAAAAATCTTCCCAGGAAGTAAATCAACTAAAAATAAAAAAAAAGACAGATGTAAGCAGAACCAACAGCTTAGGTGCTATCAAGTTAAAGATAAGGTCATGCCAAATAATAGTCAATGAAGTTCTAAAAAGTAAGGAAGTAGAAGACCATCATAGATATTCTAGTATTTCTAAAGAAAACAAAGTCTGTAACTCGCATGGTAATTACATAGTATCAAAATCTAGAATTTTAAAAATGTGAATGCTGATTTGTGCTAATGTGGAAAATGTGTGTTTAATTCTAATCATGATGCTTTGTGTGTCTAGATACTTGGAATAGACGGAACCTAGAACTAAAACCTAAGGTAGTGGCTATTAGTGCTAGTAAACCCAAGAGAAAAGCGAACAAATATGTTGCAACACCCCATAAGTAAAACAGTTGCATCCAGATACCACTATCACAGAAGATCCAAGAGTTACTAAAACAGGAGTTGTATGAGAATCCAAATCAGGAATGGAAACTGGTGGATAGCTAAGAAAATGTCCATCATGAAAATAAATGTGACACAAAAGCCTTCTAGGACCAAAAAGATCATGGAATGCCTAAGATCAGGAAAGATGATTATCGACTAAGTAATAGACCCCATCTATAGACATTGATCTCTAGGATTACGACTGTCTTTAAGATAACAAATTCCTTAGGATCAATTTATCACAATGTTTCCAACGTCCTCTAATTCTTTTGCGATTGCTACAAACCTCATCCTATTCATTCCGATTTGACTCTGGATGCACAAGCACATGACGGGCAATCTCAAGCTGTTGTCTGTCAATTTTGTGTAGAAATTTTTATAGGTACTGTTCATATTTGAAATGATCAATTCTGCTCTAATTCCTTGGTTATGGAGATCTGAATCAAGAAATATCACGATCAAATGGTTTTATTACGTTGAAGGCCCATCCCCATTCTTATCTCGGTTGGGTACAATTCTGTATGCGATTTTGAGTTGCTTTTCAGGAATATCTACTTGTTTTGTGAGAGATCTTCAGAGAAACATTACAAACTTGTAATCCATGGATCCGATCTTTCAACAACAATATCTCTTCAAGAAACTCAACTTCATCAAACTCCAAATATGTTCTCATGGCTAAGCTTCACAACCAAGCATGGTTATGGACATCGAAGACTTTTCTCATCTAACTTCGATTATCATCACCTTACTCTCAAAGAAAGATATTGTGACAGGCGTAACCTAAGTTGAAATATGTCAAGGATCAACTTTGTTCGTCTTAGTGAAATAAGTAAAGCATAAAGAAGCTCATTAAGTCAAAAGCTATATCCAAAGTTTTCAAAGGAAGGCTGAATTGCATCACAAGGACTTATGTGTGGTCCACAATGCCGGTTTGCAAGATAAAATGGGAAGAAATATATTCTGGTGAATTGTATGATGACTATTCAAGATACACTTAGACTTCTTTATCTACGATCCAAGGATGAATCACCAGAAGATCTCAAAGCCTTTTCTCACGATGAATCAACGCAATCTTAAGCTCAAGTTATAACTAGTCCGTACTGACAGAGGAACAAAGTTTCTTGAACAAGACACTCCATGCTTTAATTCAAAAAAATAAGGCATTGAACATCAGACATCCCTCCTCGCATACCTAAACGAACTGCATCTTCTCGTAAGACAGAACCCACTCCTTGTTCAGGCTAGCTCGAAACAATGCCTCACAGCTTCTAATCTATCCATTATCATTTTGGGGCTGAAGCAGTTGCACCCGCATGCTATATCATCGAACAGATCAATCATCATATCGGCTCATGGAAATTAACGGCGTATTCACATCATTAATGACAGAAACCTTAATAAAACATCTTTACATCTTTGTGAGCATTTGCGGAACATAACTAGAAGATGGGGAAAACATCTGGATAAGAATTTTAAAGAAAAAAGGGTACCATGTGTCCTGTTAGGGATTATCCTAACTCAGTCGATAGTGGATATCATGTTTTACAACAAGAAACACGCTTAATAGTTGAGTCCATTCCATAATCAAGTTTGATGCGAAATCAAAGAAATGATGTCTGATCACGACTACACAGCTTTTCAGACTCGCACACAACAACGAAGAAGAGATGTCTGTTGAAAAATTACCTCTTCAGGCCTCTTTCCTCAAAGGACAAAAGCGTCAGATATGACAACATCTAAACCCTGTGCCCCCAAAGACAAAATGTTGTTCTATAGCAGCAGAATACCGATTCGCATAACAAGAGTAGGACCATTTCCTCTTCAATCCTTATTACTTGAAATAAATACTACAATCCTAACACACTGTCACAGCTGAGGAAAACAACAATGAATCAAAGCAGCGCGAATGCATCGTATTCAAGAAGACATGAATTTATCAATCCTTTTTGTACTCGGTATAAGAAATTTGGTGAGTCTGATTCCTCACGCAACATTGAAAATACCCTATGTGCATTCATTTTCATTCAACCACAAAGTCATGATTACCGATGGACCAAGATCAACCATTAGAACAAAGTTCGAGGAAATCCAACCATGCTCAGTCAAACAAGATGACAGCTAAGCCACAATCCTGAAATGTGGAAGTTCGCTTTCACAGTAAGAGAATCTGTTGAAAAACTAGGTTGAGTAAAAAATTAAACAACAGTATGATATTAAATTTAGATTAGCGCAAACCCGTGAAGAACATTAAGGAGGAAATGCTGATTCTTATCTCGGCATGGATCGAAGCAATGCAGGATAAACTTCATCAAGTTTGACATACTAAAAGATCTCGAACTAGTCATCAAACCATTCTGGCAAGAATGAATATAAAGCTAAAGTGGTTATGGAAGAACAAGAAGGAATGAAGATACAACTGTCATTACGCAACAAAGCACGACTAACATTGTAGCTAACAGGTTATGCTAAGAAGAGGGTATTGATTTTGAAGAATCATTTGCACCATTGCTCGCTTATAAGCAGTTTGATTTTTCGTTGCCGAACAGCAGCACACAAAGTTCTTTTCCAATCTATCAGATGGAACCGGTGAAAACAACATTTCTTAAATGTCCACTGAAGGAGCGAGGTTTATGTTGCTCAGCAGAAGGGTTCGTTGATATCCAGATCATCAGTAAAAAATCTATCTTCAGAGAAAGTCTTGTATGGATTAAAAACAGCTCCAAGATCTGGCGTATGATAACACTTTTCCAACTATCCTGATGTCCAAAGGCTTTACTAAAGGTACAATTGACCCAACTATATTCAAGATAAAATTCGGGAGATATTCTTAAGCTAGAGCAGGAATTTACGTTGATGACATCATTTTTGGGTCTACAAACCCAAATATTCAAAAAGATATGAAAAATAAATGCAACATAAATTTGAAATGTCCCTTAAATGGGGAGGATATAGAAATTCTTTTTAGACAACACAATCCACCAGTCCCCAAAAGGTATTTATTAATATCAATCAGCCAAGTACGCTTTAGAAATTCTGAAAAAGCATAATAATTGGGAACAATTGGATCACTCTCATTAGAGGTACACCATTGGCTACTAAAACCCAAACTATGATGTAGATTTGAGTGGAGAACCCCGAAGACCAAACTGATTATCGTAGTAAGATCGAGTGTCACTCTTGTACTTGGACATCTAGTAGACCAGAACTTAGTGCAAGTAGTATGCTATTTTGCACGTTATCAAGCACGACCACTCAAAACGCACCCTCAGAGTATAAGAGAATCTTTAAATTACCTAAAGGTTACCATTAACATGGGACACGTTTGTAATCCAAAGGAATCTGTCCTTTGAATTAACTAACACATTTTCAGACGCAGATCCTGTCCTGGATGCATTGAATGACACGCAAATGCACTTCTGGAGTGATACAGATTCACTTGGTGATAAATCTATTAAGTTTAATGTCAAAGAAAACACTGGCATTGCAATGTCTTCAGCAGAGCCGAGGTACAGTGGAGTTTATCTCAGTTGTGCACCAAGTAATGTGGTTGAGGACAAGTCACAGCTTCAATATTATGCTTCAAACGACAACAAAATACCGTTTGTCGTGCCACTCTATAAGTGCAGCCATCGATGCAATATCATGCAACCACCGTATAGGCATCGCAATAAAGCCATCCATACTCGTATCAATTTTTTTTTTTTCTCATAAATGAACAGTTGAAAATGGTATAATTGAATTATATTTTGTCAGAACTGGAACTACCAATTTGCTGACAATTGTTACGAAAGCCCTTCCAGAGAACGGTTCTAAGATCTTGTCAGAAGGATTGGTATGCAAAATGATTGCACTCCAACTGATCAGAGGTTCTGACAAATAGACTGCTTGATTCATCAACAAACATCACATGTACATATTTTTGAGAAAAGCAAAATACAAAAAAATAATAAAACTTCAAAAAAAAAATACAAACTCAAAAAACATAAAAATTTCAAAAAGAATCTTCTCAACATGTCTCTTGGAATCGATAACATTTACGGTGCTTAAAAATGTCGATTAAAATTAACACTGGTTTGAAAATGAAGTTCGAAGCGAGAGTTTGCCAATAGTTTTCAAAACATGTCATTTCTAATTTTCTAATGCTTAAGTGCATATATCATACATAACCCGGACTTTCAAATAAAGGAAGGTTATAACTTATCCTCCACAAAATCCAACGAAAAAATTTAACGTTTCTCTCAGTCTTGCAGCTATTCTTACAAGACATTCTAATGTTTTTAGCTCAAGAAAAAGAGATAGTGGTACGTATCAGTGCTTCTATACCCCTTACTGTTAAGAGAAGTCCTACTAACATCTGGTTTTATCTAAAAAGGAAGTCGAACATAATTATTCAAGCAATTTCTCGATGACAATTTCATGAATCTTTCAAAATTGTGCGTTTCGCACTCCATCCTTTACAAAGTTTTCAAAACCATAATTTTCATCAATTGGTCCCCTAATTTTGAGCGGTGGGGTTTTCGAAAAACAAGTTTTAATGTGATTTTTGGAGATACATCACAACGAAAACTCTTTATGTATTCAAAATATTATCAAAAATGTTCCAAACATTCATAGCTGATAAATAGTTTCTCCCCACAGAATTTTCAAGACATATTTTCAATCACAAAGGTATTTCTAAAACTAAGAGTTTATTATTTAAAATAAGGGGAGAAAATGTATTCTAAAATATGATGCTAATTTCGACCTCAATGTGCTTGAAAAGTAAGAAAAAGGTTTTATGCGGAGTTCGACTCTTATACCCAAAACATCTTAATTTCACGACGATTCTAAAGTCAAAGTGTGTAGGTAGGAGCAATCCTATGATCCCCAACCAGAACCGGAGGATACTACCCAAGGATGATCAAAAGTTAGAAATTAGCAGTCCTTAGGTATGATTAAGACTGCATGTATCATGGGAAAATGCCGACTAAAGATTGAGCTAACATGAACAATCACAAATCAACCGAGGGTGTTATTAATGACGTCCTGGTAAGCATTTAAGAGCGTTGAAGAATGAAAAGTAAATGTATGGTTAAAGGGTGTAAAGCAGAATAAGCCTCCACACAAACCTAAGGCAGAAACCGGTCAATACATATGCTGTCAAAGATCACCAGTTGATTTGCGACATTGAAAATGACATCAAGGACCCCAGTTATGCAATGCAAACAACCCTTCCAGCCATTCGGGTTTTTTCTCACAGCCGAAACTTGTCAACATTTGTCACGAAGATAACATACGTTAACTATTGACATCTCATCACCAAGATTGTTGATAAATTGAATAGTGGCAGTTCTCGCCAAAGCCTCCGAGTACTAAACCGAAAATGACTAATCGAGTATTGAGCACCCAAGAGATCAATCTAAATCATCGTCAAGAGCACATTCTTTACAAACACTTGTTTAAACATCCTCAATCACAAGCTGATAACAAGAGACCAAACGCAATATCCTATGATATTTTCCAAAACTCCGAGTGATACTAGAAGTAACTTCTCACAATGAAGATGAATACCCTGCTTGAGTTAGCATCAAACAAGCTCTTGTAGGTGACTTCAGATTCTTTAAGGAGTAATCAAAACTTGTGAACAACTGGATATCGATTTGGTCCAGAATATGAATGACGGTTGAGTGATATTTTTCGATAAAAGCTAAAACTCCCGATGTGTTACAAAACGATTTTTATACAAGTAATATAGTCGATTGATTTTAAATCAAAATTTTCAGGATAGTTACTAACGTAAACCTGCAGGTTTAAAACGTTGTGACATGTGATCCTAAACAACCAAAAGTCATACATTACACATATTCACTCTCATTCTACAAGACAAAACTATCTGAAACTCAAGATTAAAAGACACAAAACTTCACGCTAAACTCTGATTTAAAGCCTTTCAACCTGATGGCAAAAGTGTGAGCATGTTTTGGTCCAAAGACACAATATCGCAAGATGGCATAAACGTAGTAAAGACAATGGTCAAAGGCTCAAAAGTAAATATCGTAAAGCATGAAGGAACAAGCCTAGATTGGTTCCTGATGATCAACTACCCCGAGAGCGATTTAAGAGCAAATTGCAACAAATAACAAAGAGAAAGAGACCATAGACCGCACATGAGCTTACAAACGACAAAAGCCAATCTCATTGATTCTCATGAAGAGTGTAACTTCAATGAACTACACATTCGGGGGAGGATAGTTAAGCCTAGAAAAAATATTCCAAGTCGAAACATGAAGTTCGTTTTTATTATGTTAAATTTAAGTCTCGCATCAATTAAGTTCAACGTTGTAATAGAATATTACATCGGAATCAGTGCTCAGATAGTTAATCTAATCCTAATATTGTAAATATTCTGGTTTAACCCAAACAAAACCGCAGCCAGTCCTTAGACAAATATCCGAACGTTCACTTAATGTGTCAGATATGTAAGTAAACTTTTCCTCTTGGAAAAGTTAAAGTTTGATACAATCTAGATATAATTCATTTTCTATTTTCTCTCAATTCTCTTCCCAATCATCTCTCTCTCTCTTTCTCCTCTAAAAGATCAACTCTCTCTTCTAAGATTTCTATTTGATTCGTAGTATGGATATAGGTTAATGAAGTGATTACTTATCAACAATCTAAACTATGAACCTACTCAATTTTAAAACCTAAAGCTTATTTGAACTAGCTTAAATGCTAATGAAAAGGTAAGTAGTAGTAACTGCAGTTACTACTGCAGCTGCATAGCAATTGACCAAAGCCAAAACCAATGTTTGCAAGGTTACCTTTTAAAGAGAATCCCAGCCTTAAACACTCAAAGAGAAGTGTGTTCTAAACTCAACACAAACAAGATCCAAAGCTCAATGATCTTGGGTACAAGTTATTATAACAGGTTTAAGGAAAAGAAAAAATTCCCCTGGGCTTGAGACAAAAACTATAATCTCTCAATATGACTTTTAAAGTGAACTAACTCCACAAACCTGCTTAAAACTTTATCAAATATGAAAATCAAACTGACTAAAGGAAAATTACCTAGATACCTTGACTTTATGAGGTCAAACAACTCTAATCCAAACACCCCTTTAACTTATGCCTATATAAGCAAGTGCGAAATGAAATCTAATTATCAAAACCTTATTACCAATTAATAATCACTTATCACCAGCTAACAAACAGCTAAATCAAAAATCACTAAAGTTAGAATCAAATGATCTACAACTAATATTAACTAATTTTTGCGGTTTTTTTATTTTTAAGATGAGAAACTTGCAAAACTTAAGATCTAAGCTATATTAAACTAAAGAATAGGATGATCAATAAAGACTAAATAAACATATAAGATGATAAAACATGCCAATAAGCCAACAAGCAAAGCATAATAAGCATTGATAAGCAAACAAGCATATTCCATAAGCTAGAAATTTAAGATAGTTTAATTAAAGAAAACAACCCAGGAAACCGTAGGAAAACAAAGGTTACAATACTCAAATGAGGCATCTACAAGCTCTGGCTAATCTAAGATAAGCCAGATGAATGTCCCATGAGTTCTTACTTTTAACCTCATCTTCCAAATGTTACAGTCCAAATAAGCAATAGTTACTTTAGCTGATTTTGAAGTTTGACTATAATTAAATGACAATGTAGCCCCCTCACCACAATGCTATATAGACTTTGCGTAAGCGTTATATAGAACTTATGAACCGTACACTATCACTAGAGCTTATAAGAGAGTCTTGAACAAATTATATTAAAAGAAAACACTCCAATTTTATTAACTAAAAGAGCTTGATCTTACATACTTAGAGAAAGAACATTACAAAAGATTTTAAATAAAAAGTTACATTGACCATTAAACTGAAAAGCTTAAGCTAAATTTCCTAAAATCTAAAACTAAAAACTAGGTAAGAAAGATCCTCCTGTGTGTGAGGAGTGAAGGGCTATTTATAGCCATCTTCTGAATCTTCTAGGTTCCTTGGTAGTTACACGCTCCTCTTGATCTCATCCGTACATTCTTTCAATGATTGGAAGAGAAATCTTAGCCTTTGGATCACATCATATCTCATACGGATTGCCAGCTTGGCAATCCGTGATTGAGACAGCTTGTGCTTCTTTTGAGAGTAGAATGAGTGCAAAATACCCCTTTCTTTGTGCTTCCTTACTAGCCTACGTGTCATTCTTCACATGGGATTGGCCAATAGGGTGCGTTTGATGATGTATAACTCTGCCCATGTGTACTTGATCCCATGAATTGTCCTTTATATCCCTTAATTGGTAAAAGCCCTTTGTTTTTGACCCTGTGTAATTGGGGAAGATGATCTACAGTAACAATAAACTTTCCCGCTTATTTTTACTTATAAGGGTGCGTTTGTGTTTGTTTGACCCGGAGTTGACTTGGGTTTGGGCCGGGTGTTGGTTTTGGGCCAAGGGTTGGATTTGTTATAATAAAAAGTTAACGGGTGTTAATATTTAGGGATTAGGGACCACTTTTGTAATTTTGGATTTTATGAGGGACTGAATTAGAAATTAGATGGGATTTATCTTTTAGTGTTGACCATGTTGACCAAGAGTTGACTGATGTTTGACTTTTTTACTTTGATAGCTTCCTCCCGGCTTTTTGCGTGCTCTTCCGTTCCCGTGTTCGTTTTTGCTCGGTTTTAACCGTTTTCTTGTGATTTTTGCTTTATCCATACCTACATAATAAGAAAGACAAAACAAGCAATATACAAGCCTTTAATGCACAGTTTTGGTCTTTTTAGGGTTTAATTTTGATATAAAATGGATATGTGTTTTCACACATATCACCGGTTTCGGTTAACCGGCTCCAAACCGGTTCATGTATTTTTTTTTCAAATTTCGAATCTTGATTTTCTAACGTGGGGGACCCGTAAAGGAGCGTTTTTCAGACTTTTTGGGTATAGTGTTTGTTATTTTGCTATTTTATTTCATTATAAATGAAGATGTTGTGTTTCTATGTCAATCACAACTCAAAAATCACAATCCTAAGCAAAAAAAACTCTCCAAAGCAAAACCAAATTTCTTTCAATAAGTAATGGCAACTCAATCCGGATCAACTACCACCGATGTTGGTTCTTCAAGTGCACCGACGATTCTTCAAATTATACCAACCACCCGAAACCCCCAGATTTTGAAAGACTTCCACCTTTGCAAGATGTTGGACAACACGACAAGAGCTCAATGTATTCATTGCTTTCATTTCTTTTCGATAAATTCTAACTCGACGTTGAAGAATCATATCTGGCATCCGCATTGTGAGGCACTCAAGACGGTTTCGGAACTGGGGAAATCATCTATGTCTCGAGATGGGAGTGTTTTTGTGTATAATCTGGATGCGGTTCGTAAACAATTTGCGGGGTTGGTGATTTAAGAAGGCTTACCATTCAACCATTTTGACAACACCCTAATGACGAGGGTGTTTCAAAACCATCTCCAGCCAAAGTACACTCATGTAAGTCGCACTACTCTAAAATGCGATGTAATGAAATTATGGATTGCGGCTAAACAACTAATAAAAGATGGTTTTCTTAATTTAAATTCTAATGTCAACATAACAACGGATGTTTGGACCGCTCCTCATAATTTGCCCAGTTCGTACCTATGTGTTACCACACATTGAATTGAGCCCTCAACTTGGCAAATGATGAAGCGAGTCATTGCATTCGAAGACTTTCCGGTTCTCCACACGGGACCTGCTTTATTTCATTTGTTGAAAAAAGTGTTTGCCAAATTTCATTTGGAAGAAAAAAATGTGTCCATTACGTTGGGTAATGCTAGCAACAATACAAGAGCAATTGGCAAACTAAAACTAAAATACAGCCCACCTATGGACGGTATCTTTTATCATAGTCGATGTGTTGCACACATCATTAACTTGGTTGTGCAAGCCGGTTTA